>CM039680.1:77123921-77273921 GCA_022537955.1 Schmidtea mediterranea
TTTTGTTTTATCGTTTTTATATTTTTATTGTCTTTTTACACTTTTTACAATTTTCCTTTTTAGGTTTATATTCGCTTCGTCCGTCCCCGAATCCTTCATCGGGTTCGGCGGGTTTACTTGGTTATACTTTCAGTTGGATATAATGGCAAAGCAGGATTGGTGGTTCGACTTTGTAACATATTTACCTCTTTCACGGTAAAGCGTTGATATTTTGTATTCTTCGTCTACGGAGATAGGCAAGATATTCTGCATTTTCGTTAATTCCTCCACCTGCATTTCCAATCGATTGGCGTGTTTCTAACGCTTTTAACTTTTCAATTTCTTTCTCAATTCTGTTCATTTTCTCATATCCTTGCTTTATTGCTTTATCTCTTGCCTTCAACTTGTCTTTCAACTGTTCGTTGACTTACGTGTTGATGTCTCAACTGGGATCTCTTTTGAATCACTGCAACTCCTCGCGTGTCTTCACCTCTGCCTGGAGTTCTGTTATCCTTCGTTTAATTGTTGGTTTTGCCGTCTTTCATCGTTAGTTGAATTTCTCGTTTATGTGCTCTCTTGTCCATTCGTTGAATTGTTGTTCATATTATTTTCGTTGTCTCCTGAGCTTCTTATTGTGCCTTGTCTGATTTTCTCCCGATTCTAAGTTTTGAACCTGCTCGTTTTAGTTCTTCGCATTGTTTCTTTCTGCACTTCAACTTTTTCCCATAGCTCCCAATCTTCCGTATTTAGTATCCTTTGGGTAACAATCTTATCTCTTTCCTGGCTTCTGAAAAGTGCTCTTTCATTTTTTCGCTTCTCTTTTTATTGCTTTCTTTGATCCTCCGTTTTCATTGTTGTTTTGTTCTTTCGGTGAGCTTCGTCCTGCTCGGTTTGCATTTCTTTTACTACTAGTTTGTTGATACTCAATCTTCCTGCCTCTAATTTCACATTATAGCTAGTGTTTTGCGTTTGCGTTCCTCCATAATCTGCATTCTATCGCCATTTTCTGCTTGATCAGTTATCTGAGTCAGCATTCTTTCTTGTCTATGTCTCTGGGGCTCTCTAATTTTCTTTGATGGTTCTTGGCCCTTGATTTCGTAGTTTATTTATTCGATCTTTGGCGTTCTCCATTTAGCTGTTATAAGGCTCTTGTTTCTACTCTTCTTCTTCGGCTATTTGCTGAATATAATGTCTGATCCGTGCTTCCCAATCCTTCCTCACGCTCCTTTTCTCGTACCACTGTTTTCCAGTGAAGTGGCTTGCTTTTTGCCCATTCTTTGGCTTTCCATATGGGTTCTCTTGGTCTTCTTATCGGTTATTGGCGTGCTAATTTGCCAATTTCTCCTGCATTTGCTGTATAATTTTATTCGTTCTCCTCTTCTTCTTCTCGTTATCTCTGCTCTTTGTCTTTTATCACTTCTCGCAATCTTTCGATTTCACTTTGTTTGATCCTATTCTCTTGCTCTAAGTTTGTATCTCTTTCCTTTATTTTGATTTCTGTTGGTTCTGCATAAATTCCTTCATCATTTCCTCTTTCTCGCTCTTGGTACGTTTTCTCTTTCCCTCCGGGTAAATTATTTTGTTCTAGTTTTTTTCCACTTCTTTCATTCCTTTTTCGTCTTTTGGGTCTCTTGTACTAATTCCTCTTCTGCGTTAGTAGCATTTCTTTAATTGTACTTCTTTGTCTCCATAATTTCTACTCCTCATTTGTTACTTTATTGACTCTGGCTTATTCTGGTTATTGACTTCTTCAGTTCTGTCTACAAACTTCTTTTATCTCGTTTGGATTCATAATTTTCTAAATATTAATAAGCGATTATTCTCTCTTTTCAATTCATCTCAATGTTTTATATTTACATCACTCGTTATTTTTGTGTGGTTTTGAGTTTTTATAATTTTTTTGTTTTTACGTTTATCTCTTTTACAACTTTTTAACATTTATTGCTTCCTTTTTAATTACTGATCAGCGAAACGAATCCTTGATCCGCCTCGTTGATCGGCTTTCTACATTTTACTGGGCAGTTATATTGACTTTTATCCCGCATGCTTCACATGTGACCATTGGTCCACAAGGCATATAATTTATTCTACATGTTTTTGCAACATGTCACACATTAGATACTGCCCAAATAGCTTCTTTTATCATCGATTTTTTGTCTCGAATTCTCATTTAGGTTATCTCTTGATATCGCTTGATTGCTCGAATTAATGCTTGTGTCGACGTCGTACCATTCTAAATTATTAGCTAAATCATTTCCTGGATTATTTCCTCATTTTTTGAGTATCTACTCCTGATAATAGCATTATGCGTTCTCGTTTTGGTCGGTCTAATATATCTTCACTTGTGGTTGGTATTATTATTTCGATATTCTTTGACTCTTTTTTTGCCTTATACATACACTTTCTCTTGTGCTTTAGTTTATTGAACTTTGATCTGGTATTGGCTGTGATGTTTTGCATCCTTCGCACATTATGATCCTCGGGCTGTTTGGCAATATCCTTGACTCGCAAATTCTGCTGGCTCTTGTTCCTTTGAAAGTTTCTTTATTCTCTCTTCGAATGTTCTATTTATGTCTCTTTATCCCATAATTATTCTGTTGGATCTTCGAAAACTATTCTATACTTTCTTTTTCTCGCCTTCCCTTTTCATTCTGGTTCTAATCTGATTTTCGGAGTTCCTTCTAGTCTGTTTCATCGCTTGGTTTCTGACGTCTAAATTTAACATTAAATGGACATTCGGGAGTTTTCTCGATGTTCCGTTTTTGCTGTTTCTCCTTTTTTCCATGTTGCGAGTTTTCCTTTGCAGAAGATGCATGTTCTTCGTCTGGTCGTTTTGCGTTCCCGTAAAAGTAAATCCTTGTTGCAGCCATTTCTTTGCTTTGTTTGGTCGTAAATACTTTATTATCTTTAAACGTTAAGTATCTTTGTATCCTCTTTTCTCAAGTTTTCGTCTTTACCCTCATTGGTGGATACACTTTGTTCTAATTTGTGGTCTTCTTCCACATCAAAGGTCGGATAGTATGTTATTGCTGCATGTTAATTATTGGTTTTTCCTCTTCTCTTTTTTTCCATAATCTCGTCCATATCGAATCTGGTCCTTCTCTCATCTGTACCGTGTCTTCTTCCGCTGATTTCCGCTTGCCATCAATATTGTCAATTATTTTTGAATTTTTGTTTCTGATTTTTTGTGAATTTGTATTTTTTTGATTTTTATTTGCGTTTTATATGTTTTATTTACATTTTATTACACTTTCTTTTCTTTTAAACCTTATCTGGCTTCTCTACTTCTAATTTTATATACAGATTATCTTCTCGCAAGAATCCTTCTCCTCTCAATCGTGTGTGTGGATAGAACGTGGTGTCTCCAATTGCTGTATTTCGTCATTTGTTGGCCTCCATCTGTGGTTCATTTCCTGTTCTGATTGGATTGCGGTTTTATCCTCTGCCTTTCATCGTTAATATCATATTTTGTTTAAAAGCCATGTTAATAATTCATCATAATCTCCTCTTCCTACTCTGATGAAGACCTGATTGTGGGTGCCGTGCATTCCATCTCCATTTGGGTTATAATCTAATGCCCAATTTGTATCCATTCTCCAACTGTATATGTTGGACTGTCTAGGATTCTCTGTTGTTCCATCTTTTGCTCTCTGGAGTTTTTTTCTGCGAATTCAGTATTTTCCATTATAAATGCGTGCTGTAAGATGTTTTCTGGCGATCGGACTGTTGGTTTTAGTTCCTTTAGGCGTTGGTCATCGTTGCATTTTCTTTTCTTTTCATCCATTTCTTGAGGGTATTTCCTTGACTTTTCTCGAATTCTTTCTGGATTCTAATATTTCTCTTATTAGTGCCTTTTGTACATCATTTTCTGTTCGTAGGCTTTTTACTTCCCATGCCAACATTCCTATCGTTTTCATCATGGATTTCGGTGGTGCTCGATCTATCTCATATGTTTCGCATCTCCGCAATGGTAGTTGTGGTTTGCAATTGAAAAATTCTAACGGGCATTTGACTGGTTTGCGCTACATTCGTTCCAATGTTCCTTTATTTGACTTTAATCTTTTCTGTTCGCAGTTGTCTTGCGCATATCCTCATATAGATCCACATATTGTTGTTCTCTTTTGGATTCCGATGTTCATTTCTATTTTTATCCATTCGTCGATGACTCCACAGAATTCGCATTTTCCTCTCTTCTTGGTACACACTTGTGATGTTATTTCATCTCTTTTTTGTTGTGGTCGTTTGGCATTTTCGATAATATCTCGTTATTATTCGCATTCATTTGCGTGACTTTCGCTTCCCTTCATAAGTCCTTTTCCATTCACATTCTTTTACTTGCATTGAATTAATAGGTTGTTTGATCTTCCTTGTTTGGTTGGTTTATCCATTGTGTGGGATTCTTCCTCTTCTTCCCAATATTTCGTCGCATTCCAGGGCATTTTATTGTTTTTGTTTCTATCACCTCTATCGTGCAATCTGTACATTATTTCTGATCGCATTTCGTCTGTCTCGCTCCAATCAGTAATTCTTTACATTTACAACACTTTAATCTTTCTTTGGATATCGTTCACCACTCTAATTTTATTCTTTCATTATTCGTCTCGTATCTTCGGATGGATTCTTCGCTTCCTCTTATTCTCGATAATGTTGGGGGCAATTTAAATTTTTCTACAAAATTTTCAATTACTTGACGTTGCTTTACTTCTATGTTTTATTGTTTACATATTTACACGGTACGCTTTTATTTTTACTCTACTTGTGAATCCGGTTCTGGGGTGAATTCTGGCATCGATGCTATCCATCCACGCCAACTTGCTGGATCTACCCGCTGTGATTACTACGTAGTCTTCTTAATTTCCTTCAGCTTTGACCATCTAAACTTGATTCTGCTAGTTGTTCGTTTATTCTCTGTAATTGTAGTATGTTCTCTGTTGCACTCTTCTAGTCTATAGCTTGTTGTAGACCTCTGTTCACACTTCGTTAATTACTAGATGAGTATTTGTCCATTGGGTTGCGATGTTTATTAATCGTCATTAAATTCACATTGTCGTTCACCGTTGCCTCGATCCCTTGGACTTTGTATATTCCTTGATTTAATTCTACAATCTCTTTCGGTACATTGCAGCTGCTGGTTGTTGTATTCCTTACTCGTAACGGTGGTTTCTCACTTGTTTTGTTGATTCACGTTTTCGGATCCATCTTTGATGTATAACACATCATTAATTCATCCGCATTCATTTTCTGTTTGCTTTTACTATTTCTGACACATTTTTGTAATTATTTACATATAGATACACATATTATTACTACTACTATTACTACATAATATTTTACACTATATACAACGTCTTTTTCTCGTTTTTACACCATGTCTCCGGGTACTCTATAACGCAATGTTCGTATATTCACCCATATTTCTCATTCATTATCTGTATACATCAGAATTCGTTTGACCATTGTTGTGCTTCGATTAATGGCGGTCTTTAACGAGTCCGCTTGTGCTAGAATTTCCTATGATTTCATATTCCTCGGTTTTTCTGCCATCGTATTGGTCTAATTCGATATCGTAATTGAATTTTTCCCACCGCTGGCCATAATCTTTTCGTGGCTTCCTTTTTGCATTTGGTAGTTTCTTGTAGTTGAATTTATTATCAGCATTTACCGCTGCTTACTATGCTGTTGTTATCAGATCATTTTAATCATGTGTAATTCTTTCGTTAGGCTGCATGGTTGTGCTTCCCTTGCATTGTTGTCTCCATTATTCCTTCTTTTGTTTGTACATTTTTAAGTGCTTTTCTGGAGTTGTATAATGCTTCGTGCGATTGAAATCCTGTCGTCCGATGCATTCCTTTTTTCATGTTTGTTTCCTTGGTTTTTCTCTCGGGATTGTGTTTATTATAGGTTTGATCTGTCGCATTTGACTTGAGTGTTTTCCTTGTTATCATTTCTCCAATGTCCTGAGTTCCTTTGAATATTTATTACATATTTTCAAGTTTTCCTTTTCGTCGGGATGCGATACTTTATTCTTTGTATAGTTTGCTTATCTCAATTGCGTTCTTTTGTTTACTGTTTCGTTTCCTTTAGCTTCGTATACGCAGATTTTCGTGATAGGTTTTTCACCTGTGTTTTCGATTACTATTTCTTCTTCATTTGCTGCATTTGATTCTATGTTTATTATTACTGCTTTACTTCTCTGATCTGGCGTTGATACGGTTCCTCTTGTTTCTTTTTCCGACGTTTGTCGTATTGATCCAATAACTTTCTTGTTATTGATTTCCAGTAATCTTCTCTTCCTTTCTGAACGTGTACTATAACTTTCCACGTTTTCTTTTAGGTTGGGAATCGGTATTGGATTTTTGATATCCTCGTTTGACTGGCATTTGATTCTTTCGTTCATCGTTCCGTTCTTTTGGTTTCGAATACACAAACTTTTGTAATGGGTTCTTACCCATATTTTCACTATTTATCTCTTCTCCCACTCTTGGGCGTTTGATTCGTTACTTTCTATATTTCTTATTTCTCGTACTCGACGTTTGATAAGGCTCTTCTTTTGGTGTTGTTGGATTTCAATCCAGATTTTGGCTAATGTGCAGTTATTATTTATGTCATTGTTGGCACATATTATTGTATCCGCTTTCCTTCATAGGCTTATCCCCTTCACATTTCTTTCCCGCCCTGTTCTATTCATTTTCCAAACAATCGATAATTTTATTTTTATACTACTTGTTCATCGTTTCTATTCCTTTTTATTATTCGTAATTTGCCTATTCTGGCTTTAACTTGGATTTTTACATTCTTGTCTTTTGTAGATCTTCTACATCACATCTTTGGTGGTTTTGAATGATGATGAGTTTTCGGATTGTATTTCCATCTTTCCCGGTTTCCTATTGAGTCGAATTGGCAACTTATCTTGTATTCATCGTCAGTTGTAAGCATATTCTTTGCTTTGCGCTTCCTTTCTCATTTATTGTTCGTATTCTGAAACGATTTATCTCCTTTGTGATATTTTTCGTCAGCTTCTGTTAACTTTGATGGAAACTAATCCAATTCATTATTTTTTTTAGCAGTACGGTCGGTTTTGATTTTTCTTTGTTGTAGACATCATCCTCTGTTTCGTTTTCTCGTTTATTGCTGTTTGCTCGTTTCTTGACGTTTCCTCGCTTGGTATGATCCTTTTCTCTTTGTTGTGCGGATTTGTTTCATCTCTGGCATTTGGTTTGGTATCTTGATCGGTCTTGGTTTTTGCTGTTTGTCACTTCCTCCTTCTCCATTATTATTTCCATCCGGGGGTTTTCCTTCGAAATTGTCGTCCTCTACATTTATTTTTCATTATTTCCTCGGTAACTTTTATTATTCTTGTTTTTATATCGTCCATTTTTATCTTTGTTTGCTTGCTTGGAATCTTATTTGCTTTCGATGCCATCTGTGTATTATCATCATAGTTTCCTCTTATCTCGATTCGTATGCTTCTTTCGGATGATGGGTGAATTTTTAGTCCTTTCCACTTCAACATGCTTTATCGTTTTTGGGAATGGGATAGTGGGCGTATATTGTTTCTTTTAATAGGCGTTTCTGTTCCTTACCAATAGTTCTACATTGAATCTTAAGTGATGAGCCTTCGTAGTCCCATTTCATCAGATTGGCTGTTGCTTCATCTTTGTTTGGCATCGATAGCTTCCCATAATGTTTGGGATTGTTTTACCATCATTTCTCTCCTCTGCATTGTCCGCTTTATGGTTGATGAATTTTATTGCAACTTGCTGGTCTCGATTTCAGTGCATTAGTGTAGTACTTATTTTCTCCATTGTCTTTTTCTTTGAACGATTGATCCTGTTTTAGTAGTTTCTCTCAGAAACTGTTGTAGAGCATCTGCTGCCGACTGCGAACATTAATGGTGTTTGTCCCTCTTCGTTTGGGCTATTTTGAGGCGTGTCCGCAGTTTCTGCATTAAGTTTGGATTTATATCTATGATCTTGAGTGTTTTCTTGTGTACTGCGATTGTAAAGGTTACGTTTCCTTACAATCCTCCATAGTGATATCTATGGTATTACATTCTTTTGATACGATCCATTTCTGGTGGACTTCTAGCTCCTTAGCGTAATCCATAGCGATTTTTCCGCTTGTTTACTATTCTCATCCATCCTTTTCCTTCGACCCATTCTGGCATATCTCTCTTGATGCTTTCACTATTATGTCCATCTTGTCCACATTATTCTTGAGTCGTTTAGAGTTATTTTAGATTCATCCGGCTTAGTTCCTCTACGGTATTATTTGAATGTTGCTTCTATTTTTCGACTCATCGTTAGTCCGTTTATTACTAGTTGTTGAGTTTGTATCTTGGTTTGCATACCTCGATCTTTCTGGTTCTTTTGTTATTGTTCTCGTATTGCTTTTGCATCTGCTTACGTTTACGTAAGATAGGTCTGGTGAGTGGGTTGTTGGACTAGTTTAACTCGAGCATTTTCTCGTTTACATACATTATTTCGTTGGTCCTTTACCACATCTTTGTAATTTTCTGCTACTCCGGGATAATTTTCTGGCGTCGCAATTATTACCAGTCTCCAACTTGAAAAATTATGCTACGTACGTCTCGCTTTTTATCATGTAAACTCTTTTCGTAGCTCTCTTGATTAAAATCTAATATTCATACCTGCTGGTTTTCCAGATCTCTTGCATCCGCTCTTTGAATTTCTGTTACGTAATCATCAATTTTCCATATACTGTGATATGGTGTTTGATTTCCAAGTTATCGGCATGTTACATTTCTGCCCTAATTAGTATTGAATGACTCATTTTTGTTGCTTGAATGTATTGACATTTCTAAAGCCATAAGCATAGATTTATATTATCTATCCCAATCTTTCTGGTGTCTGCTGACAAATTTGGACAATTTCTATTTAATAACCATTAAAAATCGTTTCGGTTTGTCCGTTTGTTGCGGATGGTAAAGGCGATGTTCTCAACTCGCAATTTCTGAAGTAATTTCGTTACCTCCTCTATGATTCGCTCATGAAGTTGGTTCCCTTGATCCTCAGATTGGTTGGGTGTTCCGTATCTACAGGCATATTTTCCTCTACTAGATCTCGCTATTGTTCTGGCCTTTTTGGTCTGGTATTGCGAATGCTCCGGGAATTTTTGACAAATAATCTGTTACTACTAATATGTAGGATGTTCCATCGTGGTTCTGGTAATGGTCCATACTACGTCCATTGCGATCATTGTCATGGGTTTCCGGTGGAATTGGCATTGGCTTTAATGGTGCCTTCAATTACTTCCTGTGCTTTTCTGGTTGCCATATCAGACAATTCTATTATCCACCCTGTTTACGTCCTACTCTGATATTTGGCCAATAATATTTTTTGACGCAATCTTTGCTTCCGTCTTTTTATGCTGACATGTGTCCCTCCAAGTTTTCATCGGGTATTGCATCAATACCTCTTTTCGATCTTTATCTCTGGTAATAATAAGTGATCGTTCTCGCCATCCATTAATAATAACCATCCCTTCTCTTATGGTATACCGTGTCGTGTTTTTCCATATGCTCTTTCAATTTACTTGTTGTTCTGTCGAAGACTTTCATATGCATTAGTTCTATGATTCGATTATTGTTTTCAACTCATCGTCTTCTTTCTGTCATTCTCATTTTGTGAAATCGATATCTTCTGCGATTATCAGCATATTCGTCTTACATCTTGTCCATTAGTTTCTTCAAATACGATCTGACATGCAGTCTGCGTTAGCGTTGGCTTTTCCTGATTTAAATTTTTATATATGGCGAGTATTCTGCAACTGCATTGCCCATCTCATTAATCTGCTGAGGCTTCTTTATGTTGGTCCCAACCATACTAATGGTTGATGATTAGTCGTGATATATATCTCTGACCCCATAATAAATATTGAAATGGTTTAAATAGGCTTGAATTATCGCTAATGTTCTCTTTCGGGTCACAGAGTATTCTTTTATGTTTCTTTGAACGTTATCGACGTAATATCCAATAAAACTCGTTCTCTTTTTCTCGTCATCCCATTGTCCTAGGACTGCTTCCCGATGCATAAATCCCTTGCGTTCAGTTGCTAACAAAAACGGTTTCTTTGAAATCTGGATGTAGAGTATGGTGCTGATATTAGTTTGTCTCTGAGTGTTTCAAAGCTGTTTGTTGTTCCTTTTCCCAATAAAGGGGTATCTTTTTGGTTAATTCTTGTATTGGTTTCGCATAGTTGCGCTAATTCTGATGAACTTTCGGTAGTTCCACTAAGGCCTAAGAATCTTGCACTTGTGTAACTGTCTTGGTGCTGGGCAATTTCTTTATCCTTTCGATATTTCTTTGGATTCTGGTTCTTTGCCTTTTCCTGACACTATTCTTGAAGAAGTAACTTTTTCTTGGCCAAATTCGCATTTGGAGGGTTTCCAATCTTTAACTTCCATTGTCTCAGTTCGGACGAATACATTTACGGATATTTTTCTCAAATCGTTGTTTCGAAGTGTAGAATAAATTAATAAATCATCAATATATCACCATCACACTGTTATCGTGAGTTCACCAAAGTCAACATCTCCTGAATGAAGCTGGTGCGTCTAGTTAGTCCGAAGGCATTTTTCTTGAATTGATTAGATCTTTTCCAATTGTAAAGCAGTTTTTCTCTCTGTCCTCCTCTTTGACCTTTATCATGCAATAACCACCCCCTTCTTTTCAAATCTAGCGATGTAAAATAAGCTGCTCCGTGTAGCGTGTTTGTAACATTTCATTTATTGTCTGAACGATATGTATCCCGTTTGTTACCGCGTTGAGTCGTCGACTAATTTCATATCACAGAACCGCTTTGTCGTTTCCCGTTCTTTTCTTCTTCTACCCATGACCCTGGAATTGCCTGGCGAGCCAACTGTTCGGAATCACTCCTGCGCCTCTCTAAACATCTTTTTGAACTTCTTTTTTGCTTCTGATTTTTGAGCTTCTGCCAGTCGATATGGCCGTTTAGTGTTATTGGGCGGTATCATCTGTTAGTGGTATCGTATGTTGCGTTAATCGCTTGTTACCGAGATCTAAGTCATTGCTGCAAATATGTCTTTAAATTCATAGCAGTTTTTTGTAATTCTCTTCTCAATTTCGTTTAACAGCTGACTGTCGATTGTCCAATAATTCTTTCCTCAAGTTCCCTCAGTTTTTGTTGTTGGAAGTTCAATATCCATCATCGGTGTTAATTTTCCCAATCTTTCATTTTCGTAAATGATTTACTTCTTTCATCAAAATTGTATGTGATCGGAATTTCACTGTTGTCGTTACATTTTACACTATCTCTCTTGGCTATGGCAGTTCTTTCTTTTTCCGAATTTTTTGATTTAGGTTCGAAAATCATTTCTCCTCTGGTTCCTCGTTTACTTTTACCGTAACAGTATCAATTTGACTTGTGCGCCCTGGCACTACTATTTTCTCTGAGCATCTCACTTTCTGTTTTAACATACATATTCGTCCGGTTTTATCTTTTCAACTCCATCGATCCTAGATCATATTATTATCTTTTTAATAATTCTGGCATGAGATCTGGTTCCAATTATACAGTCTGCGCTCAACTCCTGATAACTGCTAAAATTTACGTATTGATTTTTAATTTTTATACTCGAATTATCGACAAATTTTCCGATGCTGCTACCTATTCTTTGCTGCAAGTTATTACATCCATGTTAGCTTCTTCTATACATGGCCCACATCTTTTCGGGTATTTTTATCCATACTTTATTGCTGAGATTGTTCGCTCCTGTATCATCATTGCTTTTATTTCTTTACCCCATTTATTTCCTATTGGGTACGTTAGTGTTGTCCAGCTAATGTTTGTACATAGCTATAGTCGAGTTCTGGATCCTGATCCACACTTCTTGATCTTTGGCTGTGCTTGGCACTAAGTCTGCCCAATTGGGTTCGTATAGGTACTGGATAAATATTTCGTAATGTTGTTGATCTTGGTATTGGTAGTGTCTTTTACTTGCATGTTTCTTTCTACTTTGATGATGCTGCTTTCTTTATGACATTCAATATACTGGTGGTGGATGATTGAAATGTCACTATGTCTTGTCTTTCGATTTTTCCCATGTTTGGTTGCTCTTGAGTTAGCATCTGCATTCCTCCTTGGTTTTCGGTCGTTGTCGCTGCTACTATTCATCTCTGAAATTTATCCATCGTCTCCAGTTACTCGTTTTTTGTCGCTTTCGATTCTGGTTTCTCGGCTTCTATTTCTCATTATGCTTTGAATTTTCGTCCGACTTCTCATCGGTACCGTTCGTTTTTCGTTAGAATTTCCTACTAATCTCTTATTCTTTTTTGAATACTTTTGAGTGTCCATGTAAATACCATTGGTTTTTGCTAGAAATGGTAAGAATCCAATTGCCATTTTCCAGTTGATTTTTCTTTCTCTTTTGTAAATAATCGAAACATGCTAACATTTTGTTATGATACTCTTTACGATTTGAATAATAAGAATTATTCTAGATTCCTGCCATCATTTGTCCGAAGATTTAAGAATCTTCCCAATGGCTTTCATCATATTTTGCTGTGCATGTTGAAAATGATCTGGCGATAGTAACAATTCGTAGGGTTGGGTTTTCTCTCCATAGTTGTTACCTCCCGTTTAGTTACAATGTTGGAATAATATTGCTGCCTTTGTGCTGGGAATAATAAATGTTCTCTGGTCGTTCCAGATCTTTCGTTTGTTATTCCACTCTGTGATATATCACTGGTCTTGATTCTGCTTCAACTAGCCAATTCTGGTTAGTCCAAATATTTTTGTGTGCTTACTATTACTCGAGTTGGAAATTGTAGCCCAACTTCCATCCTTATTTCGAAATAATGGTCCATATACATTTACTACAACTGAACATATTGGGTACAAATTTCTCTGGGTTTTATCATCCTTGCTTACTGGGTTGAAGCGAATTCTGATTTTTCCTTTATGCATTATTTCTAATTCATTTATGCATTATCTCTTGGATTGTTGAATTCTTGGCAGTTTTGCAATTGTCTTTTCCACATTTGTATGTATTACATAACTTCTCCAACGATTCTTCCAAAATTTATCCCTTCCTGAAGTGGTTAGTAATGGAATTGCGTTATCCGGATTTGTGATATGCCTTGCTAACTTTGTTTTTTAATATTTCTCTGTTCAGGATACAATCATTTTTAACCAAGTCGTAGTTATATTTTTCTCTGTTGATGCCAATCCTTTGTGATATATAGAAAATCCATCTTGTTATTTATATAGAGATATTAGTTTCACATCTTTGGGGTCTATTGCGCTTTTGCGTTCGTATTGCTTGTTCGCGATAAGAAATATTCCTTTATAAATTGGTCTGGCTACCAATTCTCACATTTGCTCACCATTCGTCCTTTTAATAAATCCTTCAATTCGATTGTGTATCAGTTGATATTACTACCTGTTGGCGTGACCTCTGATTCCGGATAGTTGTGGTAATTGTGGTTTTCGATTCTCGTTGCTTCGTATTTCAATTCTAATGCACTTTTTTGCGTGTTAGTTCGGTTTCTCTAGCACTTGTCCTGACTCATCGAATATTGCGCTTTTCATAAGGGTAGTTCTACAAGTTTGGTATCGGCGTGATATACGATCGTTGACATTCCCGTATATGCATGATCTATCTGTCTTCTAAACATTGAGGGTACTTTTTCATTGCTTGCGTGTCTGGATTCAAAATATCCTTCAGGTATTTTCTAACTTTACTTGATAAACTTTCAATACTCACTACTCCTTTGACCAATTGATTTAATAGCGTGTACTCTACTCCTTGACACGTTCCGTTCTCCAGCCGTTATTCTTCCCGCAGCATATACTCGGGTAGTTTTTATTTTTCCTTCTCGGCTGCCACATTACTTCGTCCAGCTATTGTGATGCGTCCTGTCGTAATCCTTCTCAATTCGTTCCTCGTTACTGAGACCACGTTGTTTCCCGTTCCCGCTTCTATAATTGTTTAGTGTGAGTGATGTCCGCATGAAATGCTACAATTTTCCTTGTTAACTGAACATTCTTTGATTTTCCGTTTAATGAAATCTACTTCTTGTATTATACGTTTATACGAGATTACTGCTTTTGCTGTTGTCTGTAGTACAAGGATTCGCTGCTTTGCACTCTTCTGTTTCTTTAGTGAGTATTTATCACCAATCTTTATATTATCACAATCATATACTACAAACGGTTCTACTCCTTTTACGCACATCATCCATATGAGTATTGTAGTGATTATCGTGTTCATTCTTTTCTAGCTGTTTTTGGATCGCTTGCATTAATCGTTGTTTCGAATTCCGTTAATAACTCTTTTAACTTCGCTTGCATTATTTCAGTTTGATCATCTTTACTTACTAAATTTATAAAAGCTTGCCATCCACCTTGAGTCAAGATGAATGGTTCGATTACTTTCCTGATAATGTCTGTTATTGCGAATTCATATCCGTTTGGATTGTATCTTGGAGTTCGCTTTCTGTATATCACTATCGTATTGTACATCAGATAGGCCATTCCTACCAAATATCTGTTTGGGTCATCAGATCGTTTCGTTAAGTGATTTATTATCAACAATAATTCCTCTGGATCTTTGGTTGTGGTTCGTACTTTATTATCCATTATTTTATTTATTATTGGTTTTATTGCTGCCCAAAGCTGCTTCGCTTCTGCACCGATATTATTAAGTTTCAAATTTCTCTTTATCTCTGGATTTGCTAATCCCAGCATATCAGTTATCAATCTATTGATCCACTTTGCTCCTTGTTCCTGGCCTTTCAGTTTTCCCTGTAACTGCTTTGTTACTTGACTGAGCTTGTTTAATTTCGTTGTTAATTGATCCATCTGCATTTGCTCTTTAGTTTTCCTTTCTGGAGCTGGTTTATCAATTTTTGGTCGTCCTCTGGATTTCTTTTCCATTGCCGTACCTGTTTCTTTCCGTTTGGGTTGTTCGTCTGCCGTTTCTTTGGATGTTGTAGCTCCTCGTTCATTTATCCAATTATCCCATTCGTCTCCTGTTGAGTTTCGGCGTCTTCTCTCTTTCTTTTTATTTTCTTCTTCGGTATCTGGTTCTATAATTTCTACTGGTTGTCTTTGACCACATACTAGCTCGTCTGGTTCATCTGTTATCAGATCGTCTTCGTTTTCTGTCATGAACAAATCTCTTGATTCTGGTATTCTCCTGGTTGTTTCCTCATCCACAATATCATTTAGATCATTCAGTATCTCTTCATCTCCTGTTGTGATGACGATTACTTCATCTGCTGCAGGTGGAACTTCTGGCGTATTTAGACTCTCTTGTCGTCCTATTGGCGTTTTCGTTCTGATTTCTCTTTTATTGAGTTCTCTACCCGCGATCTTTGCTACTGTTAATACATTTATTAATCCCAATTGCATTTGCGTGACTCCGATTTCGAGATCGTCGTCTAATGATCGTCCTTGGTATTGTAAATGAAATGGCGGTTCGTACGGTATTCTCTTTTTCACTTCGCTCACTTTGGCAGTGATATAAAATTCTCTTTCGATTGGTTCGAAATCTGGCGTCATAATTTTTAAACTATACTTCTCTATCGTTTCGGCTGCCCATTCGGTATGTTTCCATTTTCGGATAATTTCTCGGAATTGCTCTGGGTACCACGCATACATTCTCCGATACTCCTCTATTTCTTTTACGATATTTCGCAGGTTCTCCACTCTGTTACAAGAATCGATTATCCATTTTGCCAAATCTGTTACAGTTCGTCTTTGATTCTTTGCTCCGGTTCTCAATATCGCTGCTAATTCTCTACATTTTTGCGTTTCTGTTAATCTTGTTAATCCTTCCTCCACAGGATCGTCTATATCTGTGGGCAAGTATCTTGTTCCTGGAATTCGTTTTTCGAGTACACTGATTCGTGGTCTCACTTGTTCTTGTTGGATTCGCAATTTCATTTCTCGTTCTGTTTCTACTTCGATCGTGATGTATATCGTATCGTCTTTTACAAATTGAGGTGTTACGTATTTTTTCAATAGAAATTGTGGTACTCCTCCTGCAACATTTTCAGTGGATCTTGGCTTCTGGCTTATCATTGATCTTGGGTCTACTCCCAGTTTTTCACTGTGTCGCTCTTCCCATTTTCCGGGTTTAGCGATTGAAATTGTGACTTTTCGATTAAATGGCCATTCTAGCTTTCCGTCATATCTGCCTCTTGCCAATAGAAAATACACTGATAGGTGTGTTCCTTTTCCTGCTCCATCTCCGTTTGGGTACACTCTCAATTTCATCCGGTATCCTCCGATCTCTGTATAGAATTGATGACTTGTAATAACGATGATTTTCTCTTCTTCAGCCGATTTTACTTTTTCATCCCATCCACCTATTTTCCATGTGTATGGGGCTAGTCGAGCTTTATCGTTTATTTCCTCGTCTTCTTCTGGTTGCCATTCCATTTCGTTTAGCATTTCCTCTGGTAGATTTTCGTATGGTTCATCTTCATATAGTTCCAAGGTTGTTTCATTAGCTGCATCTTCTGGCGCTTCTCCTGGTATGTATTTTCTCCATTTTGGTTCGGTTCTCTCCATTTCCCATTTCCATTCTTTCGTCTTTTCATCATACACCTTTTTCCATGGTGTTGATCGGCATCGCGAATCATCTATAGGTTGTAATTTTGTGCTTAACTTCGCATCTTGTCTCCATAACTGGTAGATGGTTAGTATTTGGTCCATCTTTCTTTTCATTTCCTCTTGAAATTCTTGGATCTGTTGTTCCCTTTTTGTCGTATTTTTTCTCTCTGGTTCATCCATCGCTATGATGTTAATAATTTGTCCGTCTTCCCATATACCTAATTCGTATATCGGGGTTCGTTCTCGTGGGCTTATTTGCCGTTTGTGGTACATTATTGCCACGTCTTCTACCATACCATCGTCACTATTTTCGATTATCGGTTGTATAATTTCTCGATTTATCCGTCGGTATAATTCGTGCATTTGGCAATCGGGGTCTACTAGTATTTCTTTTATTTCATCATTTGGTAGCTTTATTCTTATCTTTATTGATTCATCTCCTCTCATATCTCTTTGGTGCTCTCCATATTTGGCTATCAACTCCTCTGTTCTCTCGTTATCGAATCTCATAATATCTGTATCTCGTACAGCTTCTACAAATATTTTCATTGAAATCGGTCTCGTTAACGATAATCGATTAATATATTTTCTAGCTTGATCTATTGCTTGTTCTGTCATTTTTATCTGGTTTTGCCTCATTATCTTTTGTCTCTCCTTTTCTAATCCAGGTTTTATTTCTTTGTTATACAATATTTGAATTTTTTGCCATATTTCTGCTGTCGTTTCTTCGCTTTCATTTTTGTTTAACGTTACCACATTTATTCCTTTTGGCCATATTAGAGCATCCGCTAGGTGTATATCTCGCTTTATTTTTCTTCCTTGGTAATATAAAGGTTTATTTTTATAACTGGGTCCTAGCTTTTTCACTACCCAATCATACAGCTCGTTTGTGCTTTCGCCTCTTGTGGCTATTATCTGTCTTGGTATCTCTGGAAAATCAATAATTACCTGATACTCTTCTCTATCATATTCCTTCAAATTCTCTTGGTACTTTCTTATCATATCTTTCCATGGTGCCGTAAATGTACCATTATCTTGTTGATATCCTTTCGCAATTAATTTCATTATTCTGCTGTATGCGGTTGTATCTCTGAGGTTTAAGAACATTTGATTTCGCTCTACTTCTTCTACAATCTCGTTAATTTCTTTTAATATCTCAGTTTCATCTTCTCTTGGCACGTTCGTTTCCATTTCCTCTGATTCGGATTTTGATTCATCTTTGTATGGTTTATTTTCCTCGCATGACTGAAATATTTCTCCGCCCAGACTGCTTATTTCACTTTCGCCTTCATCTGTTTGATCGTCTGGTATTTGTCTTAGCATATTGATTTGTGGTTGTTCTTCCTCTTTCATTATCTTTGTTGGCCCCTTCGTTTGGAACCATATCTCTTTTATTCTATTCTCGATTTGAGCTTCACTCCACGTGGGCTTTTCTTTTCTGATTCTTGTTTCTATTTTTTGTAGCAGTATCCTCTGGATTCGGTTTTTTGCTATTATTGGCTCTGATATCTTTTCTTTTCCTTGTGACGTTGATGCTTCTTGCTCATCTTTTTGTAGTTCTAATTTTGGCTCCTCCATTTCTTGAGATAGCACTTTCTTTGCCAGCACTTCTATTCTTTGGTCTAGTGCTTGTTCTTGTTCTAGATGTTTTAACGCTCCGTCTATTTTTAATATTAGTGCCTTCTTTCTTAGTTCCGCTTTCTCTTGTTTCAGGATTGCTTCTTTTTCTTTTAACTGATCCTCCTCTTGTTCTAAAGCTTCCTCTTGCTTTATTTTCTCGAGTGTACTCTCTGTCTTTTGTGTCATAATTTCTTTTTCGAGTTCATCTATCTCGTACACTAATGTTTCCTTGTTTTGATCCTCCGTTATCATCATTTCTGCTTGTTTCATTTCTTTAGTTTCCGGTTCATTCGGTTTCTCCATTATCGTTTCTTTTAACTGTCGACGTCTTTGTTTTTCCTCCTCTGTAAATTCTTTGATGGCCTCTATTTTCTCCATCGTATTTAATTCAACTGTTTTCTCGTTATCGGTTATCGTATTTCCTCCCCCTTCGTTCTCAACACACTGCTCCGCAGTGTGAATTTCATCTGGAATTTCCATTCTCATCATATTAATTCTTTTCGGGGTTTGTTTTCGATTTTCCCATCTTTGCTGGATTTCTTGGGCTTCCTCTGTTTGTAGTCTTTGCCATTCAGCTTGTTGTTGCTCTTGATATTCTCTAGTTCGCAGCTCTTGAATCTCCTCATTGCTTCTCATTACGTTGATTCGTTGTTGTTGTATATTGGCGGGTATTTGTTGCATCATCTCTTTTAATTCCATGGGCATTCGTTGTAGTGTTTCTCGTAGCATGTCTATCTCTTGCATCACGTTAATTTGTGGATTTCCCATAGAGTTGTTTAATCTTGACTGGTTTGGTTCTCTTCTTATGTTACATTGCCTTACGAAATGTCCTTGTTGTCCACAATTGTAACATGCTTTGTTATTAGGTTGTCTACATATTTTCTCAGTATGCCCTCGTCTACCACATTTTTGACAATTGTAATTTCGGAAACAATTCTCTGATCGATGTCCTATTCTTTGGCATGTGGAGCATTTTTCATTTGCATTTGGATTGTTCCTGAAATTATTATTATAACTTACTTGGTTATTACCTCTATCCTCCGGGTTTCTCGTTGTTGGTGGCTTGAACATCTGCTGTGCTCTTGGAATGAATTGATTCATAGCTGGATTGGTATTGTTGTTTTGATTGTTGGCATTGACTGTTGATGTTGTTGGTTCTGTGGCCAAAACTGCCACTTGATATCCCAGTCCCAGATGGGCTTCACATCTGTTTGCGATTGCTACTGCTTTATCTAATGTTTCTGGTGCCAAGCATCCAAGGTTGGCTCGTATGTCTTCCCTCTTGATTCCTCTTATGAAGACGTCTATCATTTTATCTTCGGGCAAATCATGTTCTCCGAAGGCTTCTTTACACAATTTCTTTAATTCGCATGCGTACACTGCATTTGATTCGTCTCGTCTTTGCTTTCGATGTAGGAAGTCTAATATCTTCCTATTCCCCCTTTTTCTCTATTCCGAATATCTTTATTAAGAACTCTTTAATCTCTGTCCACGTTGTCAATTTCGTTGCGTCTCTCGCTTCTTCTACAAATACATCTTGTGCGCTCCCTCTCAGATACAAGGGTAGTCGCTCTTTTACTTTTTGATCTGTCCAGTGACAGATATTTTTATACACTTCGAATTCCTTTATAAATGTATCCAATTTGTTGAGACTACCGTCAAACGGTTCTCCTCTAAACTTTTTCTCTGAATTCTCCTATCATCACATTATTGTTATTCGACATAGTATTTGCATCCGGAATTGAAGAGTTTATTAAAGTCGTCATGTTTGGATTGTTGTCCAGATCTTCTTCGTTTACTGATTCTATCGTTGTCAACTGGTTTTCGATATTACGTAATTCGTTCTCTTCACTGCTATTAAATTCAAAATCGGTCAATCCGCTATCTGTGCCGGTTCCGGTTGCAGTTGATACTTTAGTATTAACACTTCTACTGTTGCGAACTTTTTTCTTTTCTTCCGCTTTTAATAAACTTTTTTCTCTATTCTCTTGGCTTTTGCTTCTCGTGTGGTTGCTGATGCTATCAATGTTTACGGTTATTCGTCTGCTTGACTGGTTTTCTCGTTTTTCTTTTCTTGCTTTGGTTGCTTTGAAACTTCTGGTTGCTTATCTGCTTGTAACTACTCTGACGTTTATTCCAAATTCTTTTCTGCACGTTGATTCAAGTTTCTTTGTTATCACTTTGCTTTGTCGTTTGCTCTGAAATGTTTTCTCCTTTGCTTTGCTTTGCACTTGACTTGGATTGCTTTGTTTGACTATCGATTCCTAAAAATAAATAACACTCCAATATTCTATACTCTATACTAATTTCTCCTCCGTTTACCATACTATATATGTTATCATCCCCTGTTCGCATTTATCGTGGTGGTCTTCTTTTTTTTAATTATCTATACCTCGTAATAATTATCTATTAATCTCGTATCAATTATCTATATAGTCTTATCAGTTATCTATATAGTCGTATCAATTATCTATACCATAATATCAATAATATAAATTCATCATATTCATACTCTCATTCAATCCATTAATTATTTTTCCTATGTCTCCCGAAAAAATCGTTACTTAATTCTCAGTCGCTGGCGCTCTATGCCCTCTATGATTTCCGTTGGCTCTTCGGCCTTCGGCTTTAACTCTTTTACTGGTCATCTGTGACCTTAATATCAATTCATAATCATATTTCATCCTTACTCATATCATATCTTATCTGGATTGCCTCTAGTATCTGATCATAATCATCCGGCCCTCTATTGCCTCTAGTATCTGATCATAATCATCCGGCCCTCTATTGCCTCTAGTATCTGATCATAATCATCCGGCCCTCTATTGCCTCTAGTATCTGATCATAATCATCCGGCCCTCTGTTGCCTCTAGTATCTGATCATAATCATCCGGCCCTCTATTGCCTCTAGTATCTGATCATAATCATCCGGCCCTCTGTTGCCTCTAGTATCTGATCATAATCATCCGGCCCTCTGTTGCCTCTAGTATCTGATCATAATCATCCGGCCCTCTATTATCTCTTATTGTTTCATCGGACTTGAGCTCAACAGTGACTTTTGGGTATGTTTGAGGCCTCACACTGACTCTCAAGCCATGGCGTCTTTTGGCCGCGCATTCTTCCGGTTACGCTTTACTCACCGCCATTCGGATATTTGGTACTCGGTGTGGGATCCGGGTTATTGTACCAAACTCCTCGCTGGGCAATAAAAAAACATTCCCTCGGTACTCGGTGTGGGATCCGGGTTGTGTACCTCGAAGAATATAAAAGTATGGAAATGCCTAGACGTTCAATCAAGTTCCAAAAGCGGTTTACTTGATTTCCCGAATAGTGAAAAGAAAAGGAAGCGATCAAAAGTGGGAGCGGAAAATAAACTATCAAATCTCTGTCCGCTCCTTCCATCAGATTTCTCGGCTCCGTTCAGCCGCTCTCATCTGGCTTTAGTAGGACATTTTGAGTATGAACCATTTACCGGTTAGTTCACATCTCACCTACCGTTTGTCCCCGATACTCGGTGTGGGATCCGGGTTGTTGTATCGAGTTCCTCCCAGCGAAAAAAAGAATCGTTCGATACTCGGTGTGTGATCCGGGTTTTTGTATCGAACGGCTCAGCGCCATCAGTCCCTTGGCTGATAACAACCTGAGCACGACAGTCCGTAGCTGTCCTCTGGTGCCTCACCACCAGCTAGGGAAAAAAGAAGTCATCTCTAGGTACCTTTACTCTAAACTATTAATTCTGTTCCGTGTACACTCTTTCTCTCACCTCTCGGTCTATCTCTTCACTCCCCCCTTCAAAATTTGTGGTAATCGCATCAGCAAGCTCCCCAAAAGAGGTGATCAATCTCTCGCCGGTTACTTGCTGACATACGCGACTTGGCCTACCAGTTCCTTTCTCAGTAGGGTTGATCAGGGTTTCCCTTGGGTGAGCGTACTATCATTAGATAGCTCAGGTTTAACCATTTTTCCTCGTCCTATCTCAATATAATATCAATAAATATAATATCAATAAAACAAAAGAATTATACACTAGGAAAACTCGGTTGTCGAAATTTTTCCGTCCAATATTTTGTGTCTCTGTGCATGTGTTTTGATTATTTCCCTAATTCGGCTTTTATGTTTTGGTCTATTACCTTTGTTTATCGTTGTCAGGTGGTTTTATTATTTATAAACATTGCATATTTCTTTTATATTCGTCTTATCATCTAATAATAATTCAAGTAATGCATAATACACATTTATTTCATTTCATCATAACAATTCATGGAAAGTAAACCGTTAGTCTTTCCTTTATCTTTCGCTGGCATAACATACAGTGCGACTCTTGTGCGCATCCATGACAATAACTCAGGTGTCCGCAAGGTATCACCATTACTCGTGCTTCCTCTGTTTTGCACGCATAACATTCCACATAAGCCTTGGTTTGCTCTTTCATTGTGGTTGCGATCTTGTCTTCAATGTTTTCGACCTTTTTCATTAACTTGTTCCAGCTTTTCCCAAACTTGGTTATCTCTAATCTCATAGATAGAATTTCATATATTCTTTCAGTTGTTACATCTTTATCAATATCGATCAATTTTATTAATATGCAATGTTCGTCGGAGTACAGGTTTGAAATCGTTGATATATCCTCTTTAGCTCGTTTAATTAACTTTTGTTTATTAATTAGTTCCTCAAGATTGTCATTTTCGATGTTTAGAATCCCCTTTAGTTTTTCTATAATTTTTGTTGGTTCCATCTAAAATTATCAAATTACCCTTTAAATTTATCTAAATACTAATTAACTAAATTCATTCACCTCTTTAATATATTTTGATTCATTTTATCTACTACTATTTACTCATTACCTGTTGTGCTTTATTCTATTACCGTTGGCTTCCTCTATTTGGTTCCGTTGCTTTCTCTTGTTTATCATTACTCCCTTACTTACCCCATTTCATTTTATCCCGCATTTTGCCCTTTTAATTACTTATGCGTCTTGTCATTGTTGTTGGTGTCTTACAAGGGTGTCATGTCGTCAAGTATTGATGGATGTTGAGTGTCTTGGCGTCTTAATTTGTAGTCGGGTTGCTCGTTTCTCAACAGTTGTTCTCTGGGTTTTTGTTTCATGGCGTTCTCATCTCTCTGGGGTTTGCAACATATCGTCTCAACATCTCTGTTTAAACTTTAAACATTTGCTTATATTTCCTTGGGTTCTTTGTAAAAACAGTCCTTTATGAGCCCCCAAATTTGTACCTAGCAGTCAGGTTGATCGTTTTTTATTGCTGTTTCAATTTTCTCCTCGATCTTTACACTTTCTCATCGATCTTTACAATCGCTCTTTACAATTTTAAGTTCCACATATTCTATCTCTCCGGGGTTTGGTAACATGTCGTCCCGACGTTTCTATTTGCAAAGATAGTTCTGTAACCTGTCCCCTCTCATTTGTTTGCACACGAAAATCATTCAATCCCGGCTGAGGGTGTACTGACATCATTCTCTGTTGTTTCTTAACTTGATGGTTTTGGTCTTTCCAAATAACAAAGCTTCAATCCCGGCTGAGGGTGTACTGACATCATTCTCTGTTGTTTCTTAACTTGATGGTTTTGGTCTTTCCAAATAACAAAGCTTCAATCCCGGCTGAGCCCCCAAATTTGTATGGTGGGTTACAGGGTTCATTGTTTGTTTGAACTAATCGGTGGTCGCCCTCGTAACGCCATACAAAATGATACTAATCCACTTGGCACCCGTTGCTAGGCAACGTTGGTAATGTGTTCAAGTGGTGGATTGCCCGCAAAAATTGAGTACCATGTGCTAGTACTATAGTTGCTCGGACAACCCTCGGGTTCACGAGCTGTCGATAGAAGACCTGTGCTCGCTTAGCTCTGTCCCTATGGAAGTAAATTCACGATCGAATGTGGAGAGATGACTTAAAGTCGCGACGCGGGTACTCATAATAATATCTACGTGTAAACACCTTTTGAGAAGTATTGTAACCGTAAGCACAACTACTTTATTTGAATCGACAAAAATGTGAGTTATCAACAGTTAATGAGACGGTTTTGATTTCTGAGCAGCTCGGCGTCGAGCACGTTCTTTGCGTCCCGGCCGACGATTTATTGGTTGAGTTGAGGACTGCTCCACTGGTTGAGGGTCTTTCGGTATCCTCTGTGTCGGGGCGAATATGAGCGGGTAGGTGACCGCTTCCCCCTCCCGACAAACAGCTAGGGCCACTTCTAATCCTCGTATCTGGGTGCGCAGGCTCTGATTGAGCTGTCGTTCTTCGGCCCAACCTTTCTGTGCTGCAGATATCCGATGGTACAACATTTTTACTCTTTTCGGGTCCGACCAAGTCGCTTTGATCTGCTGGACCTCTCTTGTCAGTTGGAGTATTTGATGGAGGAGATCCGCGTTTGTGCTCCGCGCGCGATCTAGTTCCGCTTGTAATATTTGGTTAGTGGCCATAACTATAATGGATAAGTTTCGTTAAATTTACTGTTAATAATTTATACAAGTTATTTTTATCATTAACGCAAACATATCAATTGAAGCGAATATTCTTAAACAAATGAGCAAACAAAAAAAAAACGGGGTAAAGAACATTTCTATTTCACTAAATAACAAACATCAACTAGTTCATATAAATTGTTAGAGTCTCTGGAGTTCTACTTTCTTCGGAAAGGACTTCCTTCGGCTCTTTCTCGGAGGAACCACTGGGTATGGGCGTCGGGTATCTCGGACTGGGCGAGGTGGGTATGCTTCTGCGAGTCGCCCGGCGAGGATGTCATCTTCTACGTTGGCGAGATACATCCTCGCCTTGACCACCTGTAGGTCCACTTGTTCCTGCACCCGTTCCCATTGGGTGAGGAGTTCTCGCGCATTCATGTATGTTTCTGCGGCCGGGTATTGTTGTCCGGCGAGTCCACATGGGTCGCTGTTTAGGCCCAGTACCCTCCAGATAGTGGGGTACGGCCACCGTTGTTGAATCCTATCGAATATGTCTCGTTTTGATTGTGGTTCCTCCCGGCATTGGTCGTCGGGCATTTGGATGACAGTCATTTCGATCGGCATATCCTAAAACGCATCAAAATCAAACGTTGGCGTATAAAATGAGAAAACATTTTCATTTCGATGATCTCCCGAGTTGGGTATCCAATTCACTCCCTACCAGGTTACTATTATCATGCAGGTTGGGTCACTTTGGGGGTCTGGTTCCTTAAGGTGCACTCCTTTATAGGGAAACTATATGATTAATCGCATGGATGTGGTAACCTGATGTTTAACTTATTTCGATATATGCGTCTTAACATAAAAGTTTTTCATGTAGGCGGATACTCGTACGTTGGCTTAAGGGAATTTGGACATTGATTTAAAGCTTGTTTACTAGCTTTAATTACAGTTGCTCGCATTTTAAGATTTAGGCCGGACGTTGATCCGAGATAACTTGGTCGCGTGTAGGTGTATACTGGTGGGCGAATGATTTCCGGCGGATTTTACCATTACAACTTAAGCGGTTGACTAAAGGTGAATTACATTGTTTACATCCGGTGATTGTATGATTTGTGTCGTATTTTCAGAATTACTGGTCAAATGTTCGCCTACACCTGATTATCTCAATTTCCGGTGAGTTATTTCGTTGACTAGTTTAGATGTACTTTATTAGCAATTTTTAGGAAAAACTTCTACGCTTATTGAGGTTTCTAAATAGATGCGATACCCTTTTATTGGAATAACTTTGCTAGGTGGAATTTTGTTTGTTCAATACAAATTTTCGCTTGTCTTAAACTTTGGTGTTTTTCAATTATATTAATTTAATTTACGTAAATATTCATTCACTTTACGGCTAATTAGTTTGCTATAAATCCTGAATTTACGATAATTGAAGAAACCTATTTTATAGATTTGTGAATTATTCTAATTCTAGTTAAGAGATTATATGATCAGTAATTAATATCGACATCTGTTATTCCGATTTCTAATAGTCTTCCCTAAGGCTGTTTGGTTCAACTATTACCACAAAGTTATTTTAATGCTAATCGTTTTAAATCAGTGATTCCAGTTTTGCTTTAATTTACATTTTTACGGCTATTCAATTCATCTCTAACCTTAATCTATGAGTTACTTTAATCCACTAATCGTAGCTCGTTACGGAACTTATTGTGTTTATCCTTATTCAATATTTTACTTTACCAAAACTAGATTATTTGGGTTTTCTCTTAATAGTTATTTGTACTACTTTAATTATTTTCGGCTATCAATATACGGTTACAATTTAATAAACGATATATTTATTTTTATTCGTTTTATTTTTAATCAATAATTTAATCAAAACACTTGAATTTACTCAATTACTTCTTCAATCTTATCAAAATGAATTAACGGTGGATTATGTGGGGTGACATTAAATTTTAGTCAACAATTTAATTAATGGATTTCATACTGTTATTCGAAAATCGTTTTACCTTTAATTGATACGTGTCTTTGTTTAAAATCAATGAATTCGATTCTTAACTGCTTCCATTTTTATCGGGGTTGATTTGATTAGATCAACACATTACTCGTTCTTACCCAACGATCAGATTGCTTTTATTGAAATGAATTATAATGAATTAACTGACGAGATTATTTGTCATTACCCTAATCAACCATTTACGAGCATTTAAATTATCTTTACCCAATAGTTACTTTAATTTTTAGCCATAAAACACTTTACTTTTACAATCAATTTAATTTTTATCAATAATTTCAATTTAATCGAATTCAATGATTCCCAATAAATTTTTATTCATTTCAAAATGTTAATCCAAAATAGTTATAACAACGATTTCAGTTAGTTTAACCCAAGTACCCTTTCCCTTTAATAGGCCTTAGACGCATATTGTGTTCATATTATATTTATTGAGTGCCCACTGGACTACTCGGTGTGATAATTTTAAGCCGTATGTAACATAATTTTAGGTCGATTTTACAGAATTGAGAAACGAGGAAGCAGCCAGAGACTTCTTCCTTATTTCTCGCTTCAGCTATAGGGATAATATTGACGTTACGACCCCTGCGTTTCTCAACGCCGAGTCTTCACGGGTACATATCATTGGCGATTTTCCACGCACTTACATGCATCTGTACTATGTTGATTTTACTATCTTGCGTGATGTGTCGGCTGTGGGCCGGAAAAATTTCGACATTTCAATTTAGTTTATGAAAAATATATATCAAATAATCCATGTATATTAATAATATTTATTTATTAGGACAAAATAACAGAATTACCCGTCATAACCATTCCAAATATTTCAAACAATATCATAAAATATCATAACAGAAAGCATAAACGCCTCTCTCCCCACGTCGCCGTGGAAAGAGAGCTCCAACCAAAATATTTCTCACCTAAAATCAATTGAATTAGCTCAAATAGCTTGAAAATAAGGTTCTAAAATAGCTTCACAACGATGGGAAAATAAGATTTCAAAATAGTCTAAAACCAATTGAATTAGCTCCAATAGCTTGAAAATAAGGTTAAACGATTTCAAATAGTTTCTAAATTAGTTTAGTCCAAAATTGGTTTGAAAA
Source organism: Schmidtea mediterranea (assembly GCA_022537955.1). Classification (NCBI taxonomy): domain Eukaryota; kingdom Metazoa; phylum Platyhelminthes; order Tricladida; family Dugesiidae; genus Schmidtea; species Schmidtea mediterranea. The sequence continues at coordinate 77,151,669 of CM039680.1, forward strand.
ATGGTTTCAAAATGGTTTACAATTTTCAAAATGGTTAAGTTAGTTTGAAAAAATGGTTTTAATCAAATTGAAAATAGACTTAGTTTTCAAAAATGGTTAAGTTAAATGTGAAAATGGATCAGTATATATACCTATTTGTGTGACGTGTAAAATTTGATGCAGTAAAACAAAATTCGACCTTGTTATTTTCTAGCAAATTCTATTATTTATTATTATTATTTTTCGATTTATTTTTATAATTTTTTATTTCGAATTTTTATTGAATTATTACTAATTCAAATTTTTCGATTTAAATTTCATTTTAATGAACTTTTATTAATTTTTTCAATTTCGTCGAATTTGTTGTGTTTTCTTGTTGTATTTGTGTAGGTATCGTGCGGATCTTGGTGCATTTTGTTATTATTTTATTTTATTTTTATGTTTGTTAATTTATATTTAATTCTTTTATTTCTCAGATTTTATATGGTTTAATTGGTGTTTTTCAGGTTTATTTTAAATTGCGTGTTGTATCTGCGTGTGTGTTTCTGATCCATTTAAACATTTTTCAAGGCCGTTTACGTTCTGGCCCAACAAAATAATTTAATTTATATTGTAAAAATTCTTCAACCTTCTTTGTATCCACTTTGTTGAGATATAATTTTATTTGTTTCGGTAGAACTGTTTGCTCTGACTCCACGTGCTCTTTAAATGATACTGAAAAAACTCAACACAGGAATACTTTTATTCGATACCAACAATTTCACAACGATTCAAATGTTACTTTTACAATAATGACAGGAATCCCCACGGGAAGCCGCCTTTTCAATTAACTACTAAAATATCCTTGACAAGTCTGACTAGTTCTTTTTCAATCTCACGAATCTTTTTAACTTTTCTGTTACTCGCAATTTTTCGAAATTATTTGTGCCCGGGTTGTTGATTTGAGACTGATTTGAGACTCCCTTATATAGGAAATCTCTCCTCAAACAATTAATCCGCTTGACGGCAATTTACATTGGACTCCCGGGGAACTAGTTAAAAAATTTACTTTCATCTTTTGGCCACTTCGGCCGTTCCCCGGGAGAAGACTGCGAAATAAACCACATTGGGGAATAATTAGTTCCCTTCGTAATTAAATTTATCGAAATCGAAGAATTTCTTTCTAATTTAATTTATTTGTTTTCGTCATTTTAATTAATTATTTAATTTGTATTTTCTTAATAACTTTTTCTAGGGGTCCCAAATTAATTTTATATTATTATTTTCGTACTCGTCTCGTCAATTGGCATTGGCACATACCCATTTCACCCCGAAAATATTGATTTTAATTTTTTGATTATTTTTAATTAATTATTTTATTTGCCCAAATTTTTATTTATTATAATAATTTTTGAAAATCACCTAACCCAAACACATTTCTCCCCTTTAATTTAGATTCACCCTCGAATCTGTATGTTTGGTGGTTGATTTATTAATATAATAATTGATTTATTAATATAATATTGGTGGGTTACAGGGTTTCGAAATTTGCTTATCTTCATTGTTGCCCTAGTAACGCCATACAAAATGATTCTAGCTGCCACTCGGCACCCGTTGCTAGGCAACGTTGGAAATGTGTTCGAGTGGGTGGATTGTCCGCAAAAATTGAGCACTATTACTAATACTGTAATTGCCCGGACAACCCGCGGGTTCAACGAGCTAACGTTAGAAGACCTATGCTCGCTTTATTCTGTCCCTTGTGTGGAGATTCGAAATTCATGCTTACTAGTAGGAGAAGAACACTATTTTCCCGACGACAAAAGGAGAATATTCACGACCTTCCGATGATCATTCCGTTTTTAATTATATTGAGAACATACTAATTTTGATTTAATCACAATTATAATTTTTAAAGAAAAGTGTAGTTCATCTGTCAAGTCAATTATTCAAGATTGTTTTTGTCTAATAGCCGTTCGGCTTTGCGACGGTCACGTTCTTTACGTCCCGGTCGGCGACTGCTGGGTGGGACGGTTGGAGAATCTTTTGCCGATGTAGGATCGTGGGTCTGAGTCTGGTAGGGTAGCTGGGATGGGGCGAAGATGAGCGGGTAAGTTACCGCTTGCCCCTCCCGACTTGCTGCCAGGGCGACTTCCAGCCCTCGGATTTGAGTCCGGAGACTCTGGTTTAACAGACGCTCTTCTGCCCAGCCCCTTTGAGCCGCTGTTAGGCGTTGGTAGATGGATTTTAGCCTGGCTGGGTCCACCCAGGTAGATTTCACTTGCTGGACCTCCTTGGTAAGCTGTATGAGTTGTCCATAGAGTGATTGATTGTTCTGCTGTGCTCGGGATAGTTCCTGTTGTAATAATTGAGTCGGATCCATAGCTAATACAAACGAAATTAAGCATAGAAATTCATAATACGGGTATAATCACACCATATTAATGTTAATTTAAGACAAAATTCAGGTAAAAGGAAGAAGAACTTTATCTGGCAGAAACAACTAACGACAAGTTTACAAATTTTATTTTTAATGTTGATATAGCAAGATATCACAAGTTACTAATATTGATTTAAAACAAATAGGATCGTCACAACTGTTAGGGGAATTGGCTCGCCACCCACTCTTCAGGTGTGAAGCCGGAAATGGCCATCGTCGGCCTTTTAGTATTGCGGGTCTGGGCCGTGTTGCTTGATGAGGTCTGTTGGGGGTGCCAGTACGAGTTGGCGATCCGACCTGCCAGCAAATCTTCTTTTACATTTTCCAAATGCTGGCGAGCTCGGGCCACCTGCGAATTCAAGTCTCGTTGTTGTGACATCAGGTTTTCCAATTGCTGTCGGGCCTGCTGATGTATTTCCTCCGACGGGCTCCATTGAGTAGATGTGCCCACTCCCAGATTATCCCGGTCGAGGAATTTCGACGGCGGGAAATCCGGACATCGTTCTTGGCGGTGTTGGGCCCAAGCCCATCTCCAGCGATCTGCGAGGGAGAGTGTGGAATTGAGAGCTGAAATTAAATATTGTCAATAGGGTATCCACTTACGGGAAAGCCTCAGCAATGCGTTTATCGAGGTTATCTTACTCGGAGTTTCGGCTAATAGTATTTGACACGGGTTAAGATCTCAGATTGATGTTGGAAATAATTCCTTTGAAATATATTTCAGGTATTTAGCGTCATAGTGTTTCTTCCTTTATTATTATGGTTTTGGAAAATGTATTTCATGATTAAATATATTATGGGTCAAGAAGATGTCATATTATATTGTCTTATCGTATATACCATTATGACTCCTATTAATTAGATCTATTAATAATTTTTCTTGTTTTAATTTAATAGGTTTATCAATAAGTAATAAATATATGAACTGGAGATAATATATTAGAGAACTAATTCTAACGCTGATTTACCATATACATCTGCTAATGCATTTGAAATAACTGTCTTAATCTACAATTTATGAATCAGATTTGTAAATATTAAGAGACAAATATCAACTATCGCTTTCCTCAATGAGACTCAGAGCCTTTAACTACAGGAACTATTCTTTCTAGCCATAATTCAACGACATATTGTTAACATTGATATGGAACCGTCCAGGTTGCTAACCCTATGTACTAGAATCCAACTGTCTTATGAATGGTGTCTTGTGATTTAAACAGTTTAATAAAATTAACATTAGTTGTATAAAGGAAAACTACGATCATTTTATAAGATTAACAAGAGACATCGCAATTATAATCATTTAATTATCATTAAAGACGATAAGTATAAAATTCAAAATGAGTTACCACTATGTACGGCGACCAATTTTCTCGGTCCTTCTCCTTCCAAGAATGTTCCTGGTTCTTTAGTTGCCTCCTCTGAATGTGATTTAAATTCCATTATGCAAATTCGTTTCAGTCAATTCTCCGGATGCTGAAAATTATTGATTATTAGAGATAAACTGATTTTGATTATTTATATCGTTGACACTATATACATCCTGTGAAATTTGTCGGTTTCCGATCATTGTAGATTTAATAGTTAATGATCGATTATTAATTTTCGGCGATTGTCGAAAATTCGACATTCCGTGATCTGGTAAGTTTCATGCCTTATGTCTCGGTTTTTAATGTTATTAATTCTCTTTAGAATTTGTTAAGTATTTCCATTTGGTTTGCCGAGGGTGATTCTAAGTACGTCAGCATAACGGGTCCTGCAAATGGTTGGTATTTTAATTTATGATTTAATTTCGCACAAATTTAACTTGGTCATAGGAATTCGGGATTTACTCTCTATCGACTATTGGAATGATCGTTTATTACTTCTCGATGATGTTATTTACTATTTAGCGGATGATGGAGCATTCATTGTTTTAAGGGAATAAATTTGATGATTTTTCGATGACGTTCAATCGTTTCATTCAATTCTCATGATTTTACGAAATGGTTCAGGAAAATGTATTTTCTCATACTTTGGTTTGGATTTTAGATTATGGTGCTGAAATTATGGGGTGCAATCATCAATTTCTTAAGTAAATTTTGGTTTCGTCTTGCTTTGAATTCATATTAATTTTAATTAAAATTTAATTCCTTCGATTTAATTCATTTACAAATTTAATTTATTAACGATGCTAGTTTTTACTCTATAACAACGATTTCGGATTAATTCAGTTTTAATCGATGACTTTGTATTAATTTAATTTTTTAAGCAACTAATTTATTTTATTTTATCTTTAAGCAACGAATTAACTTATCTTTAATCAACGAATTTACTTTATTTTAGCTTTAATCAACAAATTACTTTATTTTTAATCAATTATTTTATCCTTTAGTCAAAGAATTACCTTAGTTTTAATCAAAGAGTTACTTGATTTTTAATCAATAAGTTATTTTATTTTAATCAATGAATTATTTCCTCAATAAATTACTTCATTTTTACCCAATAATTACTTTAATTTTAATCGATGAATTAATTTAATTTAATTACTTGCTTTTACTCAATCATTACTTTAATTTTATTAAAATGAATTATACTAATTTAATCAATGAATTACTTGTCGTTACTTTAATTTTAATCAATAAATTATAATAATTTAATTAATGAATTACTTAGTTTTACTCAATAATTACTTTACTTTTAATCAATAAATTATTTTCGTTTATTTAATGAGCTACTTTATCTTAATCAACAAACTACTTTAGATTAATTAATGAATTAATTTATTTCCCGTACCATTACCCTTTAATAAGCCTTAGGCGCACATTGTGTTTATATTATATTTAATGAGTGCCCACTGGACTACTCGGTGTGATGATTTTGAGTCGTGTGTAAAAAAATTTAGGTCGAGTTTACAGAAATGAGAAACGAGGAAGCAGCCAAATGACTTCTTCCTTATTTCTCGTTTCTTCTATAGGGATTATATTGACGTTACGACCCCTGCGTTCCGCACGCTGGGTCTTCACGGGTACATATCATTGGCGATTTTCCACGCACTTACACAAATCTGTACTATGTGGATTTTTCTATCTTGCAATATGTGTTGGCTGTGGGCCGGAAAAATTTCGACAAATGTTTAATTAATTTTAAGAAAAACAAATTTTAAACATCATAAATATGTATTAATATATATTAAAAACAAAATACAGAATTACTTGATCCATTCAATCAAAAAAATTTCATAAAAAATATATCTCCCCCGACGCCGACATCCAAGCAGAGCTCTACCGAGGTTGCGAGGATGTGACGTGGAGAGAGAGTTCCAAATAAAACTAATTCTAACCTAAAATTGTTGTAATAGATTTTTAATCAATAATTCGAAAATCAAATTTTGATTCAAAATGATTTGAAAAATGGTTAAAAAATGGTTAACTTTAATGTGAAAATGAATCGGTATTTATACCTATTTTCTGTCCCTAACCTCGCATGTTAATTTTGATGTAGTAAAACAAAATTCGACCTTGTTATTTTCTAGTTTATTCTAATCTTTAATTTTATTATTTTTCAATTTATTTTAATAATTTTTCGTTTAGAATTTTTATTGAATTATTACTAATTCAAATCTTTTGATTTAAGTTTCGTTTTCATGAACTTTTGTTAATTTATCAAATTTTGTCGAATTTGTTGTGTTTTCTTGTTATGTTTGTGTTTGTATCGTTCGAATCTTGGTGCGTTTTGTTATTATTTTAATTTATTTTTATGTTTATTATTTTATATTTAATTCTCTTTTTTCTCATTTTTGATAGGGTTTAATTGATGTTTTAATAGGTTTTATTTTAAATTTGCTTGTTGTGTTTGCATGTGTGTTACCGATCCATTTAAATATTTCTCAAGGCCGTTTGTGTTCTGGCCCAACAATATGCAGACTGATTTGAGACTTCCTTATATAGGAAATCTCTCCTCAAACAACTAATCCGCTTGACGGCAATTTACATTGGACTCCCGGGGAACTAGTTAAAAAATTTACTTTCATCTTTTGGCCACTTCGGCCGTTCCCCGGGAGAAGACTGCGAAATAAACCACATTGGGGAATAATTAGTTCCCTTCGTAATTAAATTTATCGAAATCGAAGAATTTCTTTCTAATTTAATTTATTTGTTTTCGTCATTTTAATTAATTATTTAATTTGTATTTTCTTAATAACTTTTTCTAGGGGTCCCAAATTAATTTTATATTATTATTTTCGTACTCGTCTCGTCAATTGGCATTGGCACATACCCATTTCACCCCGAAAATATTGATTTTAATTTTTTGATTATTTTTAATTAATTATTTTATTTGCCCAAATTTTTATTTATTATAATAATTTTTGAAAATCACCTAACCCAAACACATTTCCCCCCTTTAATTTAGATTCACCCTCGAATCTGTATGTTTGGTGGTTGATTTATTAATATAATAATTGATTTATTAATATAATATGCAGTCTGAAACCCGCGTTTGTTTTTCTCGAAGACAACACTTTTGATGACGATTCTGGTACTCCAATTAATAAGATTTCCGAAAATCATAATTCAGACTTAGAATCAACATCAGCACCTCTCGAAGATAGTAGTAAGGTTGAATCAATTCCTGAGATAATCGTTCAAACACCTATAAAGATCGTTCTACAACCCATTCTAAAGAAAACAAGACAAATTGATAGACTAAAAAAGAATGTTACATTTGGAAATTGGTTCACGTGCGATTCACAAACACTAGACTTCTTAAAACACATTAAGATATCAGCTTTGAGTAAATTACCAAAGTTCTTTTAGTCACCTTCATCGACTGTTGTCAAACAACTATCCACTTACCTTCGAAAATAGTTAAGATTAATATTTTATTTATATGTAATAAACACATAAACCTATATATATATATATATATATATATATATATATATATATATAGAGAGAGAGAGAGAGAGAGAGAGAAATATACTTTAATTATAATATTGTATATAATATATGTTCTGCGACTTCCGATGAGGGCTGATGTAGTGACCATACGATGAAAATTATCAAACCTATTATCATAAATTATTTCACTTTCCAATTGATAAAAAAAGAAAGGAAAAAGCAAACTAAAAAATTGTTGGTTTTGAATTTCTAAATTTTTGAATTTGTACAATTATGTAGAATTATGTTTGTTTAAAAAGATCGAAAAAGAAAAGAGAAATACAAAATGAGATACCAAAAATTAATTTGGATTTGGTGTTTTTATATATTATTAAATTATCTTAATAATTTATTACAATCAGAAAATCATACACTTTGTTTATTAATTGGTTTTTTTTGTTCACATCATTTATTATATGTTTTTAAAAGAAATTGAACACATTTTATTTAAATGACTAATTATGAAATATTTAAATTATTATATTTTTAAAAATGAATTCGTAAATTTTCAAAAAAATTATTTTAAATTATTTATCGAGCACTGGGAAGTATTTATTTGTTCTAATTTAGAATTCTTTGAAGAAATGATAAGCCACCGTGAACTCATCTTTACTTACTGTTAATAAATTGTTTTCAAAGTCCATGCAACCTTTCACTGCTAAGTGAGATGCATGATAGGTTCAATTTGTAAAATTTATTTTACCCACATGCTATATTTTCTATTCACAGGGCCAATATACCTTCTCGTAAAATTATTTTAATTTCTATCCTTAACTATTAACTTTTCTTGCATAAATAACAAATTAGTATTGTTTATCAAAGTTAAGTGGTGACGGTAGCTTTTTTCCTCATCTTTAGAACATGGATGCACAAATTTTGTTTGTATATTTGATACTTTTTTTTTAGATTCATAAACAAAGTTTTAACTAATGAAATTATGATAATTCTATGATCCAGTTAAAGTATTGATTTGTATTGGCATATGGATTTATCTAGAGTTAAAATGAAATCGAAGTCTGTATAAAAAACAAATGGGTGTTAATATTTTTGAACAATTGTTAAATTCAAAATTTTTTATTTCAGTTAAGGTATATAATGTTGTACCCGACTGTTATTCTTACATAATTATTCATGTATTTCTAATGCCTTTTCTATAATTCACCGATGTATAATTATTGTTGCAATGAGTGTTTCATATCCAAGAAGTGGTTACTATAATAAATCAACGCATTGATTGCCAAGCGAAGATTTTTCATATATTCCGAAATATCATATAGTTTCATTGGTATATCTGATAGTAATTACTTCATATTAGGCAATTATTTTGTGGGTATTAATTTATGATCACTGATTTCATTATATTTCAATATAGCCAAAACACTTAAAGAAACACCAATTACCCCTATTTAGTTCATTAGTTATTACTTTTTAATATTTAATGTGTTTGTGTGTTCAGTTTATTGTTTCTATAACTTTTTTACTTTCTATAATAAATGAGTTAATTCATTGCAATATTAAAATTCAACACACATGTACGAGTGTGTGTTTCTTTTATATAAACTTATTTATTTTATTTTTATATTATAGATTACTTTTGATTGAAAACGGGCATACAAATGTGCATGGATAATGTATTAATAACAATACTTTAACCAATTCTTTCTTTCTTTCTAGATTATCCAATTGAGAAGTACTAATGTATATCCGAGTTTAAATTATATTAAAAGTTTGTTTATAATATCATAGTCTAACAAAAATAAAATTTAATAAACTTTAGTACAAAGGTCAGAGCATATTGAATTCAATTTGAGTTATTTTTTATTGTTTTTAAAATTATGAATTTTCAGCTGCAAGTTATATTAATTAGTAAGTTAAATACATTTTATAAAATTATCGATTTTTTAAAAAATATTTAATGTATTATTACTTCATTCTAAAATTTATTTCCTAAATTACTATTAATTCTCAAATATATAATTACGAAATATTTATGGGTCTCAACGTTAAAAATCATAAATTAAAATCATTAATTAATAAAAAGTCATTAATGAAATATTTATTATTGAATGACAATAAATTTTAATAATAGTAGGAAATTATTATAATTAAAATAATAATTACAATAAAAAATAGTTGAAATAATAGAAAATCGTAAAAAATTATAAATAAAATAAATAATATCAATGAAAATTACCAATAAATAAAATAACCAATTGCAATAATAATAAATTAAATTAATACTAAAGATGGAAATAAGTAATATTTATTTAAATACCAAGTAATTGATAATGATGATGATAATTCAGTTAAGGTATTTTCCTCGCATATATTTTGACAAAACACTTCACGTCGGTCAGAAAGTTCACAGATCCTGGATTTGTTGTCTCCGAGTACTGTTTAATGCGCAAACGTTGAAAACAATCAAATTATTACAAAAAAATTTATAAAACGAATAAAATACATAAAGACTATTATTATTTGGTTGACACGAAAGGAAAATAAAATCGTTATAAATAAACAAAGTATATATATTGGTCATCACTGGAACATGTCACCACTGGTAAAAGTCTCCCTATAAAGTAGGTTAACTCAAAGTATTATGTAGATCAAGAAACATTTATATAGTTCACAGCAATTTGAAGTCGAAATTCATCAAATGTTGAGTAGGTCACAAATCTTGTAAACATACTTACAGCTAGAATTATGTATTCACATATATAAAATAACAAAGTTAAATCTACTTAAAAATATAATCACCACTAGAACAATATTTAGATTAAATACATAATGCACACACATCTCAAAAGCATAGTGATGCTACACCTAAGCGCATTAATTTGGAGCTAAATAGACAGCATAATGCATCTTATATAATCATTCGAAAATCTAACCAATAACAAATGTATGTCTCTAAGCTAAAACATAATATTGGTAAGATCTGCACCATTAGGTAGGAGCTTATATAAATAGGAGGGCAATGAAATTTCATGAGAAAAGAAAAAAATACTTGCACACAACCTTGGTTCAGAAAATTTCTATAATAAAAATACTAATAAATTAGTCAATAAAGTCGATATTTTTATACTTTATTTTAAAATGATGATTTTCTTCGAAGATATTTCCGATGATTCAAGGGCATCAACAAATGCTTACAAGGAAAACAACCAAAATATGTTATTAATTTTTTTAATTTTTATAAAATTTATTACAGAATATCTACTGGTACTTGCACGACATTAACTTTCTAGCACAGAGAAATTCATCGAAATATGCAATTTTATATTTAAAATTTAATTAAATTATAAAAATCATCACAGAATGTCAAATGCCAAAAAAAGAATTACAGTTATAAAAGATAGACTGATTTTTATAAATAATATCGAATCGAAAAACGGGGCTCATTGATAAACAATGTTTGAAAACAATTTAGAATATTCAATTATCAACCAAAACAATTTCAAGATTTCGGAACAAAAAGTTTATATCTTTTAAAGAAATTTGACTTTGTGTCTAAGCAAAAGATTCAGACAGAATCCTTGATCCTTGAAAATCATACGTTATTACCATAAATTATTATCATCATATCAAGAGATTTTTCTCAAAATTTCTAAAGAATAAAAAGATTTTGTGTAAACTGTAAATTTTTGGTATATAAATTAACAAATAAATGACTTACTCTTTTTTGAATAATTCCAAAATTCATATAAAAAATTTAAACATATAAAAAATCCAGGTTTGTACCGAATTACTTCACAGATCGGATTCATTGACTCTTGGTGTAAAATAATACAGTTTACAAATTTTTATTCAAAGGATTTTACAGAAAAAAATATAACATTTGTGAGATTAAATTTTAAATTTAATAAATTTATAAACTAAAATAAAATTAAACTAAATAATTATATGTTATGTGGAATGATTAAGGAATAACGAAAATTTGCTGAGCGTATTTATTTATAAAAAATTCCTTTAAAAGGTTTTGTTTATTTAATGTTTACTAATGTAATGGTTTTAAAGGCGCCGCGACATTTTGACCCCAAGTGAAAATTTTTAATAAATTAATATTTAAATAAATAATTTTGTAAATATAGTTTTTTGATATTAATTTGTTAAATAAATTAAATCCTTATATATTAAATTATTTTAAACCCATAATGAATATTTTTAAAATTAAAAAACAATTCTTACAATAAAAAGAATTAAATATATTCTAATAATTAAATACTAAAATATTCAGAAATTTCATCTAGCCACTTCAATAAATCTGTAGAAGTGTTTCTTTGATTTATCTTCAGCTTGATCATAAGAAAGTATAGTTTTGCAACTTCCATTACATCCACTATCTGTGCATATCCAGTATATTGAAGTTGAAGATTCCTTCTTATATTTATAGGAAAAGCCTTGATAAAAGATTTTTGGATATTTATTATTCAAATAGAATATTTTCATTAAGGATAATTAAAATCAATAATAATTAATATCAATATTAATTAATTAAAAATTTTGACTTGGGGTCAAAATGTCGCGACACCGGTTTTAAAAAATAAATATATTATTTTGCAATTAATCATGGATTGTAACTAATTATAGTTTGCAATTAATAATGAATGTTTTAAATACTGGAGATTCGATAAAAACGGTAACTCTAATATCATGTATTAGGATAAACAAGATATAAATTCAAAATGCTTCATAGTCTATTTGAATGTCAGCGAGCAATAAAAACAAATTTAAATAAACTTTTTAATAAATTTGAAAACCTCGTGGTCATTCTGAAAGTATACAACTTTTTTTAATGACAACACGTAAGATTTCACATTGATAAAGATTTATCAAAAGACACTTAAACGTTCGCATTTTCATGGGCTTCTAAAACATCAAACTCATTGATGAAAAATGTAGTAGTTTTTACTAGGGATTTTAGATTTTTGGATATTTCAGAAAGTAAGATCTTATTAAAATATATCTATATATTTAATGTTTAGTTAATAATAATAATAAAATCCTTTGAGGACCTTCGGTAAGAAACTTGTAATGAACCTTGTATTTTACTCTTGGCCATCATCAATTATGCTCATTAACGTTACACTAGATCATGAAGCATTTTGAATATTTCTTATTTTCCTGTAAATATCCTTTCGTTGTCAATAATATGATATTGCAATTATAGCAGGAAGATATAATGATTTGCTGAGACTTAAAAAAAGAAATTAACTTTGTGATATAAAGACCTTGTGCATAGTAGGTGAATATGCTGAGACTTATTTATATGAACAGCGAAGAGAAAACTGATAATAAAAGGGACGCGCAAAATAAATTATTTTATCAGCTCCTATATTTGTTTACTTTTATTAAAACATTTTATATTTTACCCTACACTGCACAATTTTTTATTTTTAGTTATAAATTGCCTAAATGTATTCAAGGAATACTGGGAAAAAAAATTGTAAAAATCCAATTTAAGTTTACATATACATTCATGCATGGCCTCCTCTGATTGGAAAACGGCTTATTTATGATTCTGTGTACAATAGGTATTTCACAATGTGTACATTTAAGTTATAGCTGAAAAATGTGTCACTTTGTAGTTTAGAATTAATTTTGTTTACATAAATCATGCTCAAAATGAATATCTAAATTAATTTAACTATTATATTGACTATTTGTACACTTGTGTCCCCACCGGTTTTCGATTCAATTTTCAAGTTTCCATTAATATTAATCAGAAAAATAAAGAAAAAACAACAGATGTCTGCGATTTACCCAAATAACGGCGAATATTAATAAAAACTCCATTTTAAAATACAAAGAGTCAATAAATGGTATTGAATTAGATTTTTAATTATTATACGCTTTTTAATGATTAATTAGTGAATAAATTATAATTTATTTATAAGCGTAATACAAGTTAATTGTAACATAAAAACAGCAAAGATTTCCACAAACTTCCAATTTATTACATGTTTAAAATTAAAATTAAGTGCGATTCCATGTAGATTAGTGGTTCCCAACCTGTGGCTCGCAATTACGCTATCATTTTAAATTTAAGCGATACTCCTACTCTGACTTCAGAGTATAAAGTATAAAATATAAATAAAATCAGATATTTAGAAGTCAAAAACATAATAGTTAGCTGCAAAAATGCAGTGACTGATGAGCAACCCTATTTATTTTATTGTAAGGGTCGCCACAACTTGACAAACGTTATCAAGGGGTCACAGCACCAGAAGGTTGGGAACCACTGATGTAGATAGTCCTTCTTGATTCTCATTGCTGAATCTCTGTATAACCTTTTTTGGTTGCTGACCAGAAATGTATTGAAATCTCTTTACGAAATATGCAGTCTTCAATTATCTGAAATTAAGAAATAAAATTAACTAAACTCTTGTTCTATGAAACCGGTGCAAAAGAACTATTTAAAGACTGCCTTGAATGGAAATGAAGAAAACATGTTTACTGACAAAGAAACCAAATGTGAATTATTAATTAGAAGAGATAACTTAAGAATTCATATTATGAATGTAATTTATGATGTATTAATGACAAATTACACTAGGATGTCAAATATATGAAGAAATCAGCAGAATATTTCAATTTATGTTTGATATTGCCAACAAGTAATGGGAGAATATTCACAGAAATTGAAGAAATAACTAAATTTTATTATCAGGATATTATAAATTTATTTGAAAATATTATAAAATATTTTTTTGTTTTTCTGATTTATTGTTATATGTAAAAGACATTGTATTTTTCAAAATTTGATTATGAATCTGATTTATTTATGGTATTCACGAATTTTCGGAACAGCCTTTTTCAAGTGTTTTCGAAAATGAAAATATGCATTTTAAAAAATATTTGGAAACCGTTGGTCTTTTAGTGGGGCACATTTAATATGCGCCTAAATGATAAAAATAATATATGAAAAACAGTTAATGGAGACACACCCAAACCTATACACAATTTTTTGAATTTTCCTAGTGCAAATTAGGAGGCGGGAAGATCTTTCTCTGAAATGAGTTTCATATAAAACAAATATCGTAACATCATGAATAATGAACGATTTGCAGACTTATGCAGATTATTGCTCTGATAAAATTCGAAATTTAATAATTTTGTTTAAATGCGTCCAAAAACAGCACCAAGAGAATTTAAAATACTTTATACTAAATACAAAAAAATTATATTCACTGAGCATTGGAAATAATAAAACAGATTTAATCAAAATGATAAATTGCCGACATAGTTAAGATAAAAACAAGACATTCAAAAATTTGCCAGATCAAAAAGATGTTAAATATAAATAAAAGAATGAATGATTTTTGATAGTATTTACAGACAAAGCAGCTATTACAAAAAGCGAAGAAATTAAGGAAGTAAACGAAAGAAAAATCATTCATGAAAATTGCTAAAGATATATATATATATAATTTTATTATTTTATTATTATTTTACAAGTTTTGATATATTCAATAATTATGAAGTATTATTTAGGCACAATTTTCTACGATTCAATTTTAATTACATTGACTTCAAAATCTAACACAAATGACTCAGGCGCTATCCAGGTTCATAACATACAACTAAACACATCTTTATTGCCATCTACAAAATCTATGAGTCCAACTACCATTCACCAGTACCTGTATTGACAACTTCAATATCAAAAATATCGTCCACTCAAACAACAACATCATTGTCGCTATCTTCAAAAAAAAATAGTCCAGTAACTACCATTTCACAAGTACCTGGATTGACAACTTCAATATCGAAAATATCGTCCACTCAAACAACATCTTTGTCGCTATCTACAAAAAATAATAGTCCAGTAACTACCTTTTCAATAGTACCTACAATATCAAAAATATCGTCCACATATACATCTTCAAAGGTTACAACTGTAAATCCCGAAATAAAAAGTACCTCTGGATCGACCGTGCAGACCTCTGGCAATATGAGTAGCAAGAATTCAATCAAGTCCTCACAAATATCAACTACTGCCGAATTTAAAACAACATCAAAAATATTCACCAACTCTCCTTTATTTATAATAACAACTGAGGTAAAAAGAAATGTTAATAATAATAATAATTATAAAAATAAATTTAATTTTAAAATAATTTGTTTAAAATATATAAATTAATCCATTCTATTTTAGTAGAATTTTTAAACTGAAAATGACAGTTAAACTGTAGAAAAATATCGTACAATCAGTGTTTGAAATCGTTGCCAAGCTTATTTAATTATTTTGCTCAATTTTATGAATTTTCATCTTCATAATTAAATAGCTACCCAACCGCTTATGCACAATAACCAACTAATTAATTTACCATTCATTAAACAATAATCAACAGTAAAGAGATGTGATAACACGATGATTCATCGTTTTTTTCTGGAAATTTTTCGAAGTCCGTTAAACAAGGAAAGTTTTCTTACCCTTTGGCAGTGTACATGCATGTATGTAAGGGACATATGTTAAGAACTTTGATATTTTTTAAGAAATGCATGATTTCAATTAAATTTTTCCAAAAATTTTCCTAAGTCAAAACAATTAATTTTTTTATCCCCTTGATGGTGTTCTTGCATGCAATATTTATTCAATTCTATGAAATTTTATTCAATAAGTTCTATTTAATTTTTACTATTTGCTACAACACTGAAGTTACAAAAATTAAAGATGATAATGTAATTATTTTGATAATATCACAAAATAGCAATATATTACGTTGCGGTATTTTTATCGTGAATATTAATCTGTAATATTAATATAATTTTGTCAATAAAATTGCATTGACTTCTTCGACTTATGGAACGACAAGCTATCGCATATATTTTCCCAAAATAATCTGGAAACGGGGACGCCTTACAATGGGGCGAGGAATTCGAATTGAAGAGCCACTAGTGAGGTCTTCGATTTCATTCATCAGTTACATTCTCTGCGACTTCATGGTGCAGCTCTGCATATATGAGACACCAATCACAAGCTTCAAGGGACAATTATTCGTCGTCCAAATCTAATTTGGTGAAAGCTTTCGGTTTTAGTCCATATAGGCTTATGAAGCTTTTAGATCGCGAAAATAGCAACCAGGAGAATAAGTCGACTTCTATTTCAGCTCTCTAAAACGTCTTGGAGAATTGGCGAAAATCGAGAAAGAATGGATCACAATAGCCTATGTCGTTGGCCTTCCAACTGGCGATTCAAAATCTCTACAGAAGGTCGAATACAATAATTTTAAGCCCTTAATAATAAAAGCTCGAATTATGTTGGAAGGAGAGGCACTAATGGAATCTCATACTTGGAAGGCAGAGGCTATGAGCGCTGTAATGGCCAAACGTAAAACCAGTAGCAAAAAAAAAGTATGGAAGGTCATTTCGCAAAGAACTGCCAGAAATCGGAAAACTTCAACGTAAAACTGTGAGCGCCGGCAGTTTCCTTCAGAACCATATGGCGCTAGAAGTCAAAATTATCTCGTAAAAATCAAAGGGAGGTTAGGTAAAGCATTGATTGATTCAGGTAGCTCTGAATCGATTCTTGCAATGAAATGACACTCGGGTATGTGTATTTCAGACAAGTGGATATTTACAGTAGACCACAGAAAGCTCAAGTATCGCGAATCATCTCCGATCGAGTTCATAAGTCAGGATAAGGTAGTTGTTTTATTGTGCCGCGTGATGGATGAACTACCGTTGGGACTTGATATTGTCCTCGGCATGGATGCAATTGCTCAAATGAGAGGAGTCTTTATCGACAGTGTTGTTAGCCATGAAAATTAATATTAGATTATTAAGTAATTAAAACAAACTAACAATTTGAAAATATCAAATATATAAACAAATTTTTTATATTAAATTATTAATATTAAATGGCTACAGACGGAAACTGAGTATCATTTGGAAATTCTGTATCGTATTGTTTTGATCAAATTTCTGATGAGGATTTCGAAGCCACATTTGACAGATTGAAATGTATGGTGAAATGCGAATGGTCTGAAGGCCCACCAACCCTTCGAAACCAATGTGGAATGTATCACACTGTTGGGATATTAAATATTCGTCGATGAATAGATCTCTCGATCCGACTCCTCGTGATCAATAAGACAAAATCACAACAAAGAAATCTTTATTCACAAATATTCACCTCAAGATACAATTATTTACTTCTCGTAAACACACTAAGGGTATTATGAAATAAGTCACTGCAATCTGATTAACTTCTTTATCTGTTTACTGCTTTCAACTCGTTTCTCCAACTCGTTAGATTTTCTTTGTTGCTCTAAAATGTAGGGACTACATAAAAGCGAGAAATAAATTTTTTGATCTTTTTTTATACTTTCAAATAGTATTGCTAGCTATAATTTTGAAGCCCATGTCAAATTACCCTCCTGATCCCCTCTTCCAGGCCATATATATTTAATTTTTGACGAAAATGTATATTAAATCTGACAATTTTTTAAAATCAGAAACTTGAATATATTTTTCTATTTGTATTGCATTATTTGGTGTAATATGTCATTTATTAGATATGAATATTCCCGTTCATTTGACATTTAGATAATAATATTACATCATGGTACAAAAATTTAAAAATGTGCATAGCACCAACCACTTAATCTTAATACCAAAATTTTAACCATTAAATATGAAGAAACTTTTAATTAAAAAAAATATAAAAGTTCTTTCTTAAATGGACTTAGAAAAATTTTCGAATAAATATTATAACCATTATAATAATAACAATAATAATTTATCATCTTTAATTTTCGAAATTTGCATTAAATATTGAACGTCTTTGTTTTCATATTTGAACACACAAATTTTTTTCTTTCCCCAACATTAAATTTTTAATAAATCTTTAATCAAAATCATTGTATTTATTAAAAAATATTAAAGTTCTTAACAAATGTCCCTAACACGCATGCACACATACTCTCAAGGGGATAGAAAAATTTCTTTGTTTAATGTACTTAGAAAAATTACAAGAAAAACGATGAATCGTCCTGTGCTCACATCTACTTAATATCAACTTAAAATTAATAATTGGGATATTACAAATTTTGTCATATTTAAAAATTTTGATTTCCAAAACACGGTTTACACCCATCCTTTAAATGTAATAAAATTGTAAGTTTTCAATGGAAATATAAATTAATAGAAGAATAATTTTCAAAATTGGATGCAATAACAATTAAAAAGAATAAAACAAAAGTTGAAAAGAACAAAACATTTCAAATTTTTTTACAAAAACTATAGATTATTCAAAAAGATTAAAAGTTTTAATAAAGGAAATCAAATTAAATATAGAAAACAATACTGTAAACAAATCCAATATAATTTTTTCACAAAAAATATACTATGTATTGAACGGTTTTCATTGAATTGGATTACTGAAAGCTTGTGAATTATTAAATAACGAACCATCTAACTTAGATAAAAATTGTTTGAATAGTCACTTAGATGGTCTAAGTGACTATTCAAACAATTTAGAGACAGCGATGATGCATTATAGAAGGTGAGTTAACACATCGAAATCGAGTTTTATGAATAAAATTTGTATCTCAACTTGTATTTCTTTTTATTGTTCAAATTTTTATGTGATTTTATTTAAATGTTTGTTGGTCAGTAAGTAGGTATTGATGTCTAAATTTGTATGATCTATTGCGTGTGTAGTTAGTAAATAAGTAATGATAACTAGTTACTGGTAACCAGTTGTTAGTATTGAGTAGTTTAGTACTGAATTATTGGTATCCAGTTGTTCAGTAATTATTTATTAGTACATAAGTGTTAGGGATCAGTTGTTCAGTACTTACTACACGAGTATCTAATCAGTAACATGGTATTGATACTTAGCTGTTCAACACCTAGTTAATGGTATTTAATACCTAGTTTTTGTAACCAAATGAATATGCTATTCTAGTTAACTTTAAATGTTTATTATTATAATTTAAAATTTATTATTTAAAAAATTCGTATTAATTAATTTTATTGCAAGTTGTTTTTAAGTTTATTAAATGATAATAAATTGCTCGTTCTTTATGTTTATATCAAGAGAGAAGTCAAGGGTTTGAATAAAATAAATATTTGGATTAGAAAAACAAACGACTTCTGATTATGAATTAAATGAAGATATTTTAATAGTTTCTAACAATTTATTTTATAAAAATATTGCCTTATGTAATGTTTCCACCTATTAAAAATTTTTCAACTTACTGTTTAAGTTGCTTATTTGATCATTCATTTATTTTAATTTACTTATGCACTTTAAGCTCTTTAATTTAATAAAAGTGAATGTTTTTTTATCCAGACTATATTTGCCTATTTGACCAAAATTATCCACAGACCATATTTATCTATAGAAAATCCTGTGACCAATTTTTAAAAATATTTACACGTTTTTTAATGCATTTTTATCCAAAATCAAAAATAACCCCTGACTTTAGTGTGATTAAGATACACTATAGTCCAACAGTAAGTGAACGATTCATCCTAAAGGACTATTCATCCCAAAAATAAATTGAAAAAGTCTTTTTTACAGTATTATGAGTCTGCTTCATAATAAAATTATGGTGTTGTAACTCCCTTTCTAAAAGCAATATAATAGGTTAGTTGTACAACCTTCACCAGCTGTGCCATTACACCAGACATTTCATCTCAGGTACTAAAATAACTAAATTTATACTAACAGATAACTCCTAATATGTTGATATGATTCCATATTGATATGACTCACACTATTTGATAGTATGAGAAAAATTTTTTCATAGTTTTAAATTTAATTTTGTCATACTATTTGGATTAAAATGTTGATTTCTTTAATTTCCAAATTTTATTATAAGAATAGTCATACTATTTATTAGCATGAGCTTTAGAATAAAATGGTAATACTATTAGGAATAGTCATACTATTGTGAATTACCCGTTAAATTATTTTTCATTAATATAGAAATTTTTTTTTTAAATTTTATTGTAAATTTTTAGTGATTTTATGAAATGTACAGGGATGTGTTTTCCAGCGATCTATATTCCCCAAACCAGAAAGCTCTTTAGAAATACGCAAATAGAACACGCTTAAAATTTAAAATAATTCAGAAAAAATTTGAAAATTTTTAAATTCACAAAATTTAAAAAATAATTTTTATATATTTCAGATAGAATTTTTCTTTCAAATTTTCTTACCGCTTCCTTTATTACTAAAAAATATTAATAAATATGTTTAAACATTTATTACATTTTTCAGCGAACAGTATTTGAATTAATAAAATCACGAGATTTCATTTACATAATAGTAATAATATTGCTGATTGTTACAATTGTGTCACTGATCATATATATTTGCAAAAAGAACAAAAAAAGGTAAAATACAATATTAAAAAATTAAAAAGTAAGCATTCATTCAGATATCGCCAAAGTTATTTTGATGAATACAATCACTTGGACAATAGCCTCACCATCAACGAGGAGGTGAATGATATCAGTCTGATTGACTTAGAAAAAGTCGTTTAAAACAATTATTTGATTCTTAAATCTGTTTTAATAATTTTAATTCATTTTCTTAATTTTTTATAAATTTTCTCACTACGTAGGTGATTTCAAAAATTTATGTTACTTCACCAAATATTTAAAAATAAATTCTCGCCTTTCCTAAGAAATTAATAGGCACATTTATAAATGGGAAAAAGATTATTTTCATACAAAAAACTTTAAGTAGTCTAGTAGTAGGGTGTGAGCCCATCAGATACAAACCCCCTTAGCTTATGTAATTATTGCATAATATCTGATCTCTGTCTAGGCTGTTGCTACCTGGAGATTGACCTCTGTTCACTCAGTTGCTACCTAGTAATTGACCTTTGTCCACTGACCTCACGATTATGTCACGTGACCACTGGTCAGTCACTACCCAGAGACACACTTATTACTTAACCCTTATTATGCCACGTGGACCAACACACCTATTACCTACACAACTTTTAGAACCTTCCACACACCTACCTTCTAGAACCTTCCGTTCTTAAACCGTTCACACACACACACACATCACCGATCAACACCGATCCCACCCAAAATCACTCACTAGTACTATTTAAAATTTTATTAAATATAACAAGTTTGTTTCACAGTGAAAAAAATATGCTCAAAATGAAGCATGCAATCCATACTGCAATCGTAGTAGAGAAGGATGAATTCAAATGTAAGTTATCAAGTATTTAATTAATCAGTCTCTTCTACAATTGGCATCTTCTGAATTTTCTTTTGCTTGATCTGATATAATGATTCATCGGCGTCGTCATCCGGCATTGAAAATATAAATTTTGCAGTAATAAATACTACGAACTAAGCTCTGATTTGATTTTCTAAGTTTTCTAAATTCAATTACGACTTACAAAGGCAAAAGTCAGTTTAATAATATTGAATTTAAAGATAAATTTCGAATGTAGTCTGAATTATTTCAAATAAAAAAATAAATCTGATCTCAATGAAAAAGTTTAAGTTAGTTTAAATATCCATAATTTTAAATTAATTTCAGAAGTCTGGTAGATTGCCGTCCACATGGTAATACCATATTTTAGTTGAGTGAATGATATTGCTCATTGCACATTCTTTAAGCAGACCTTCTGTTTGAAGTGGTTCAATGCCAAGTTTACAAATCAGATCATAAGTTGATGGAGGAAATAAGCCTAATGCCCAAATAATACAAGTGTAAAGCTCTACCTGATAATCAGGTTTGGCGACCTGTAATTCACTCTGAAGCAAGCTATATTTCTCAATATTTGCCTTATCAGTCAAGTCAAAATGTGAAACAGAATCCATTGGACACTTAATATCAATCATGAATATTCTTTTTCTTTCAGTATCAGTTATTATAAGATCGACGCGTTGTTTAGAATTCAGGACATGAGAACAAGAATGGTCAACCACGACAATAAAATTAGGATTTTTTAGGTTATTCGTTATTATCTTTAGGCAGTCATTGTGTCTCTCTAATGTCAGTATTTGGTGAATCTTACATGAATGTAAGGCATGAGACCTAGTTTCATCCTCTTTCTCACAACGTCTACAAAATCTAGAATCCCCTTTTCTATTAGGTTTTGCAATGATGTTAAGTGTATTAGTTCGCGCTCGATGTATAAAGTTCCATGCAAATTCGCCAAGTTTACTTTTAAAAATTGCTTTATTTATCTGGGGAGATAATTTTATAGCCGCTGCAATCATTTCGCTTTTATTGCTCAGTTGTATATGAGTCTTACAATGCAGAGTGAAATATCTTAGAAATTGCTTTTCGAAACTTAGTCGTAAGTATGAAAGTTCCATGACTCTTTGTTATCAGATATAAAAAAACTTGCTCTTTAACAATATGAAAAGATACGGAAATTGAGTGTTCTCTTTTAAAGTAAATTATTGAAGTACGTGCACGTTGAAATCTCGGTTTCTTTCCACATGATTCAATTTAGTTTCATCACCATTAATCCAATCAAAACTTTGTTGTAATGTAGGCTCTTTGATTCCAAGACGAGGACCCGTTACAAACTTTAGAGTCAATATCAACTTTTCTCGAGTAATCGCAATTGGAAGAAAAGAGTCGGAAAAAGTGCACAATTGATTGAGTATGATATTCATCAAGCAAATCGACACACGAAGCTCCACCATTTTCAGTTGAGTTGTATAAATAAACTGTCTCAGAATTGTGCGGCAAGTTCAAAATTCTTCTCAGATGGCCACGCAATTTACTTGAGTTATTGCCACAGGGATTAGTATTTCCTTGAGAAGCTGATAAAGCACTAGTTTTAATTTAACGTGTTCGGAATGCAAATGTCGAGAATGAATAAAAATCTTGTAGACCTTGAGTTTTTGCCAACCAAATAAACCGGAATCTGCAATTTTATTTGTGTCACTAACAACTTTATCAAGAATTTCATAGGGACTTTGATCATTGTCTTCGCCTACTGGAACACCAAGATATTGATAAAATTCTTTTGACAACAACTTTTTGATCTCCTTTTCATTAATCAAGATCTCACCATTGATGTTAACTCTGGGAAGCTGCATGTAGCCACACTTCTCCGGTCGGTATTCAAATCCTATTTCTGTAGCAGCTTCAACAGCAACATCAACAATTTTTTGAAGGTTATCGACATTGTTTGCAACAAGTGCAATGTCATCTGCATAAGCTAGAACTTGAACGGGCGAATCACCAATCATAAATGGTTCAATAAATGATCTACTTATTGCTTCAAGAACAGGATTAATGGCAATCGAGAAAAGAATCATTGAAAGAGGACATCCTTGTTTAACTCCTTTTTTGATTGAAAGATTAGGTGTTACAGTTTGGCCACAGCTGTAGAAAGATTGAGTGTTGGTGTAAAGTAATTTGACAATAGTAATAAACTCTCCGCTAACTCCAATAGTTTTCAGAACATTCCACAAGTAGTCATGTGGAAAACTTCCAAATACGTCCTTAATATCTAACCAAGCGATAGCTAATGGGGAATCCTTGCTATATTTCGAATGCTCAAGTGCAGCAGAAAGTATTTAATTGCGCTCGATACAACCTTCATGGACAGAGCCACCTTTTTGCCCAATATGCAAAATATCGTTACAAACCACCCATGATGTTAGATGTGTAGTTAAAATAGACGCAAAGACTTTATAGATAACAGACTGCAGAGCTATTGGTCGACAAGATGAAACTTTATCATAATTATCTGTCTTATCAGGTTTCGGAATCAATATAGTCTTGAAAGTTTTCCAGCTAGTCGGAATGATTTTACTACTGATGATTTTATTAAAGAGGAAACTTAACAAGATACCTTCAGGTCAAGAAGAGCAAGATCTTTGTATTGAATACCATAAATACCCGGTGAAGTGTTATCAGCTCTCTTTAATTCGTAAATAACTTCAAACGGTAAAATATCTACAAGATTGAGAACATTTGTCGTGCTTCGACAATCTTTAAGAATTTTTTTTTCAATTACCATTAGTGTTTCCCGAGACTTTGGTGGAGCAAATATGGCGAATACAACTTTCGCGTTTTGGAGGCACTTATAATTTAAATGTTCATTCAAATAATGAGTACAATCGTCAAGAATAGCAGTACACACTGTGAAACCCAAAAGAACGAAGTCTGTTGATAAACTTAAATTATTAAAATATTTAAATAAAATGTTGTAGGTAATTTCTCAATTTATTAGATTTAAATTTAATGAAATTTCAACACACTCTTTAGTGTTGATATCATCAAGTAGCTTATATATTTTATCATGTTGAAAATCACGATCTAAAATCAATTTTTTCAAAAACACAATGAAAGCAGTGGCATGAAAAGTTGGATCATCTGAATCGAAGCATCGGTGGAGAATACCATGATTTATTTGAAATTTTATTTTCATGCTCAAGAAAAAACTGTTTAAATAATCCGTAAAGTTTCCTCTTATTTCGTTTAGTCTATCAGAAATATCAGTCTTTCGAAAATTGAAAATATTACAAGGCATACGACAGGTCGAATAGAGAAGTAAACATCAATAATTTTCATTGGGAATTATGCTAATGACATGTTGAACGTCTTTGAACTGCCGAACGTTGACGTTCTCAATGATATAATTATTATCTTGGGCTATTAAATTGATAGTTAGATCCAGGGAAAGAACAAGTATATTCGTATTGCTTTTAAACCATTTACTTAAGAGGAATGACACACATTACTTTTGAAATTTTGGTTTAATATTAATACTGTTATTGTTGTTTCGTTTTTGTTTTTCAAGACTAAGCTTTTTTAAAATTTATTCCCATCAGATTATTTTTAGGAAGACCCTCACCGATAACTTGGGATACATTGTTTGAGCCAAAAATTTGAAAATCATGCACCTCTCGTCTTATCCCATCAATAAAATTGTTAGGAAAAGTGTCCAAACCTTGACTTATAAGAATTACATAAGCACAAATGAAAGGACCGCAATCAAAACTGTTCTCTTGATATAAAAGATTTTGGAAAGGGTGACAAGATAAAGCCACTTGAAGTTTGAAAATCTTATTTAAAGCAATGCTAATCTTAAGAGTAGCTTGTTTATTTTTAAATAGATTTCTATTTGCAAATACTGGGTCAATAAAATATGACTCAAGCAACGATTTACTGTACACAAATAAAATCCAATGGGCATTGTTTATATTTAGCGGACAAAGAATAACCTCAGCTTTAAATACTGCACCTGGAATTGAGATAATATTTTCTTTAATGTCTGAATATAGAATACTAATAATAAATCACGGTAAATGTGCAAATGTAGGATTACTGATATGCCTTTCAAGGTATTAATCAATGTCATCGTCGGTAAACCACATTTTTGGATCACGAAGTATAGTATTTTTTAATTTAATGCATTCTGCATCAGTCTCTTCAGAGATTTTGGCAGATTCTAAGACTGATGCTGGCACGTACCTTCATTTGGACATTGCCTTTGACACTTTTAGATTTTGTCTAGTCATCATTTTTTATTTTCTGTAATGTTTAATCCCAAAGAAGATACAGCTTCCTTGTCAATATCAACAGGTAAAACTACCTTTTTTCGATATTTGTTACGTTAGAACTACTTCCTTTATTAAAGTTATCAATTTTATCGGTGAGTTCGACAGAGTTAACCTGTTCTTCCTAAGTTATCAAATTTTCAAGACATTCAATGAGATAAAAAATAATCAAGCTCATTTCCTTAGTACAGTTTTTCCGACATTTCATTGATATCTGAAAGTCGTCTCTATTTGTAAGTAGAAATTTTTTCTTATCTCTAATAACAAAATACAATAATCTTTTTGCCGTAACTGTAACATTATCGTCTCTTTCAGGACGAAAATCATTGATGCAAGTAATGAGCGAGTCTATCATACTCAATCGGTTAGTCTTTTCCGAAAATGTTTTATTAAATATATTAAATAAATTATTTATTTATTCTTTTAAATATTGAAATTATATTTTTTAACTTATCAATTTCGCCATTAAGTAACCACTTTTTGTATTTAATTAGTTTTTCTTGACAACTAAATTTAAAATAGGAAGTAGAAGGAATTTGATCAGTTAATTCAGACCCCCATATTTCAAGAGTATCAATTATCAACGAATTGCATTTTTCACTATCAATAATTGAATGTAATAGTAAAACATTACGGAAATAATTTAAAACATAAGTACCATATGTTATGTTACTATAATATTTTATATTACCCTTTAAGTTTAAATAATTTAGGTGGAAAATTATTTCAACAATTTTATTTGAAGAAGCAGGTAATGAAATAAGCCTCTCAAGTTCTATATCGTCTTTAGATATCTTAAATAAGTCGAATAATCCAAGATTAAACATAACGTCAGAAGCATTGCTTAAATCGGGTTCTATTTTATTTGATTTATGATTTATAATGAATGTACCACCAGAAAATGAAATATCGTTTGGAAATTCTTTATTTAACTTTAAGTGATTAATTAAGCTACTTATCTTATCAGAATCTTTGTGCATACTTTCAGTAAAGCACATCTCTTTAATTTCTGGAAAATCAAAATAAAATTTATCAAGCTGCGATCTTGTTAAATTAGATGACCCAATATTAAAAGATTCATTATCAGCATCTTCAGAAGTTAAAAGATCCTTCATAATAAAGTCACCATCAGCATATTTTAAGTCAGATTTTACAAGAAAGTATGGTAATTGTTTTTGAAATTTTAAATTATCCAAAGTTTTATTAATGACAGCTCCTTAAAGCTGATCGTTTTTAATAGAAACTGTTTCCGCTAATTTCCGTGAAAATACAAATAAAAATTTTTTTATTGCTAATGTAGCTTTAATCAGCTTGGAACAATAATTATCAGTAATTTTAAGGTTGAAAATAATGGTTTTATTTTTATTTTGAAAATTTGTTGATTTTGTAATTATCTTTTTAGTAGCATCTGTTTTTTTAATTGCACTTAACTTGATTGAAACGCAGAAATTGCCATTTCGGTAGAATAAACTATGACAATCTTTTATTTTAAAATTAAGTTTCGATTTATTAATCAAGGAAAGTTCATAATTAATAAGATCAAACTTGGTCTTAGAATTTTTCTTTTTCAATAAATTTATGAAGCATGGATAATTATTAATAATATCAAGACGCTCATTTTTATTTAAAATACGTGAAAGGTAATTTGAGTTAAATCTTTTCATATTTAAAACATCCTTAGTTACAGTAACTTTAAAATTTTTAAACTGTGTATTAATAGGATTTAAAGGACTATTTTCTGCATTTGAA
This sequence comes from Schmidtea mediterranea, assembly GCA_022537955.1. Classification (NCBI taxonomy): domain Eukaryota; kingdom Metazoa; phylum Platyhelminthes; order Tricladida; family Dugesiidae; genus Schmidtea; species Schmidtea mediterranea. Next base: position 77,179,245 of record CM039680.1, read on the forward strand.
ACTTTTTTAGTATCATTAAATAATTTATCAACTGATGATTCCTTATTATATTTATTTAACACATTTTCTGAAATAAGATTATAATTAGATGAGATATTTAATTCATCATTATTATCGAAATTAATTTTATTTAGTATATTTAAATTACAATTATTATCATTAAAATCAGAATTACATAATTTACTCAAAACAATATCAAACTTACTATTCATTCGAAAAATATGCTCTTCAAGTTCCATTAGCTTCGCCGAAAGTGTCAACATTTTGTTTGAAAGTGCTTGCTTATCACATTCGTTGAATGATTTTTAAAGATCCATTGCATTCGTTGAAGGTGGCAATTGATTATCACCGGTCGATTTCTTTGATAGTAAATCCAACGATAGATCTGGATGAATTGGCTTCGCCGAAAGTGGCAATTAATTATGTCCATTTGATCTTTGAGAAATAAAATCCAATAATTGCTGGGAACAAATTATCTGATTTTCTAGAATTGTTTTGAAAATAACCAGTTCTGATGAACTATTATTCAATTGATTTGATGCAAATTGATCTTGCACTACCGAAAGAGATTGTGTCATCGTTGTTCTACAGTTCGGGTAATTTCTATACTTAAGTTTGAAGAATTGTACAGATTTTAAATAATTTTATGGGTACATATACGCAAATGATACTTATTTAGAAATTTGTGTAATTATTTAGATGGAAAATTTGATTAAGAAAATTAAATGAACCAAAATTTTGGACATTAAAACTATTAAGAAATTATATTTCAGAATTAATTAATTTTAGTATTCAATTTGAAAATACTACGTCTTTGGTTATTTAAGAGTTAGTTATCAACTTTTGATATTCGATTAAATATTTTTTATCGCATACATCGTTAAATGGCTCTATTTATTTGTCTTTTATCCATATGGAAATTGTGTTTAATTAGACTAAAACTTGTAATAAGGTATTGAATAATAGCTAGTATATTAATTTATCATGTATGTCCACTTAGTATAATATAGAGTCTGTTAAATATTTTAGTTTAAATTTAGGATTCTCGATATAGTTTTCATGAATTTTATATCTAATCGAATGTCAATTGATATTACTAAAGAATTTATTGAGAATTTGATGTAAATTTTTAAGAGAACTGTATCAATTTTTGAGAGAGTATTCCAACTTATGAATATTTCAGAGTGTTAGATATAATGGAAAGGTTAGATTTATCACCATGGATTGGGATTTTGATCAATTCTAATATCCTTTACAAGGTGGAATATCGAGTTTAGATGTAGTAAATTAATAGGGGAAATATCTAGTGAGAAATTTAATCGATTAATTATGACGTAATAATAATTTGGATATCAGTATGAATAATTTCATATTACACAGTGTTAAAAGAAATTAATAAAAGGTAAATATTGAGTAGAAATAATAATTTAATGTTAGATTTTACATGAAAATTATCAGTAATATATCAATTTTAAGGGATAAATTATGGCTAAATATTGAGTATGTGCAGATAAATACAGGGTTTTTAATGAAAATGATCAGTAATATATCAATTTTAAAGTGAGATATTTTCGCTAAATATTGAGTTTGTGCCGATAAATATATGGTTTTTAATGAAAATGATCAGTAATATATCAATTTTAAGGGATAAATTATGACTATATATTGAGTATGTACAGATAAATGTAGAGTTTTACACGAAATGATCAGTAATTTACCACATAAAGGTGAAAAGTTGAATAATTGGTTACGATTGAGGAGTCTTAATCAAATATCTGTTTGGATATCAGCGCTTATCAATCAGGGTATTACTATTGCGTGTAAGAGAAATTCATTAAAGATTCTTACTGCATTTTAATAAATCTAGCTATTGTAGGATTTATATAAACAAATTTCAATGTGGTAATTCAATTAATTACAGTAACTTTAAGGGTTAAATCCAATGTAAAGTATGTGTAAAGAAATAAATTATTTAGCTTTACATGTGGAATTATTGTCAGTAAATTGTAGCTTATTAATGCAATCCTTACTGGTAAGATGATAGTTTTAAGGTGAATCGAAGATGAATTCAAGGATTGAGTAGATTTATCCTTTTTTGTCGATGATTTGTGGTGTTTATTGCTACTATGATAGAAATTCATTAAAATTTTATCGAAGATTTTAAGGTGGTTGGATATCCAGTCAGATATTAAATTATATTAATATGCTAACAAATATTGTTTTTCTTATTCTGTTAAATTTATTTTCATTGAAGAAAAGTGTGTGTAGTTCAATAAATTGTTAAACTTTTAATAGGGATAATTAGTATATTTTTTATAGAGGCAAATTCTTATTGCACGGTAACCATAAATTACGACATTTGATAGTCAATTTAACCAATATTTGTTGTACATAAAAATTTTCTAGTCGATCTATTTGATTTTGCTTGAATCGTTTTAATTACAACTTTTATATATAAAGATTTGGAAACATTGTTGAAGTATTCTTTATAAGGAAACTTTAGAGCAGTGAATTATGGTAATTGTAGCGTTTTACAATGCATATAATTAGATTCGGATAAGTTTTAAATAAAATAAGTGGGTGATTAGCGAAAGTTCAACATAATAATAATTTTAAATGACTTTTGTTGATTTATTTTAAAAAAGAATAATAAAATTATGTTCGATTGAATAGTATGATTTCCTATCAATGCGGTACCAATAATATTTAGAAAATAATTTGAATATTAAAATTTGAATTAATTTGAGTTGTTGTCATTGGTAATAAATAGAATTAACCAATTAAAATCAAGTATTCTATAATTTCATTTTCAAATTATTATTTTCATGAAAACTGTAATTATTTTAATTGATAAATTTATTAGTATTTTCAACAACCGGTTTTAGTTAAATAATAAGTTTACTGAAAAATAGTTTGTACGTTTTCAAATTATTTTCAAGAAAAATTACAATAAATATATCGATAAATCTATTCAACTATTTTTAGTTTAATAATAGTTTTATTGAAAAATAGTTTGTACGTTTTCAAATTATTTTCAAGAAAATTGTAATAATTTTAATATAATGATAGATTTATTGGTATTTTGAGTTTAGCGATTTAATTTATCGAACAATAGTGTCGTTGTCAATAGCAATAGTAACAGCCAATCAAAATCAAGTATGTGGTTTCTACTTTTCAAAATTAATTTAAAGAAAATTTATTGAAATATGATTTTATGTTGTTTCAAGAATAACTTTCTATTGAAAAATAAGTTCAGTGAATAATATTCCAATTAATATTTCTAATTAACAATTGCATTTAATCAATCAATAATTTTACGAGTTTATTTAAATTGACAATTAACAAATTTATATACTTTTTAATCTAATTATTAATAGAGATTTTCAATTTAATATTCTTAAATTAAAATATTTATTCATATTTTCAAACCATTTTTAACAGGTACTTAAAAATTGTCAACAATTTTTAAATATATGTATGTTTTTTACCAATTAAGCAACTACTCTTTATTAAAGACATGTGTTATAATATACTTGGTATTTAGTAATTATTGGTTTACATAAGGTTAAAACTATTAATTACACAGGGTAAAAATTATTACCTCTTTCATCTTTTAGGATTAAAATTATTACCTCTTTTATCCTTTTGGGGTTAAAATTATTACCTCTTTTATCCTTTAGAGTTAAAATTATTAAATATTTCATTATTACTTCTTTCATGATTAAATACTTCATTAGTTTAGGTTAAAATTGTTACCTATTTCTTCACATAGGGTTAAAATTCTTAACCTTTTAAATAACTTTATAACAAATCATGTAATAGTTTATTCATAAATTTATCGAAAAGTATTATAATATATCTAGTTTGAATCATAAATTATTGAAATATTTAATAGGTATCACTTGATGAATTTTTTATGGTTATTTATCAATTTTTGGTTACATAAAGCTTTAATGTCCGAAACTATCGGTTAATTAGCATGTTGTTAATGAATGTAAATTTAATTTTACACGTTTTAGTATCACAATTTAATTAGTATTTAGATATTTTCAAAGCTCTTATTAAAAATAAAAGTTTATTTAGATATAATTAGTATCCACTTGACTGATATTGATAATGTTTACCAAATATGTGTTTGTAATAAATTTACGTGTGAAAAATTGTCTTTTTTATTGTTGTGAAAGTTAAATTATTATTATCAATAGCATTATTATTAATTGTGTGAATTTTGTTAGCATAAATTATCCAGTATGCGTGAATTGTTAAAAAATATTGATATAAAACTCATGGATCGACTATTCTTTATCAATTTATATAGTGAGCCCAGTGACTTATTTTCATTAAAACACTAAATCTAAAATAGTTATTACAACAAATTTAGTTGATGGTATCGATAATAATTTATAGAGTCAGATGAACTTGTAAATTAAGTACTCTTTTACCTGAAATGGTTTCGGATAATCTTTTGGACACTTCGAATTATAATATTGGTCATCCTTTGTATTCAAGAAAACTTGACTCAGTAATAGGTAAATTCAAAGATGAGAGTAAGGGACTTGGATATAAGGAATTGGTTTTCTTACGACCAAAATGCTATAGTCTTTTAGGTGAAATTGAAAGTAATAAAGCAAAGGGAATTACTTTGGAAGGAACTGAAATAAAGCATCTTTCTTATCTTGATTGTTATAGAAACGATACAAGTTTTTCTGTTCCTCAAACCAGAATAGGGACGAGAAATCATCAGTTGTTTACTTTTAAAAATTGTAAAATTGCTTTAAGTAACAACGATGATAAACGTCAATGGGTAGGCAAAAACAAAAAAAGTTTTGCATTCGGACATTATTTAGGTATCATTGCCACTGAAGATATTGAAGCTTTTATTTAAATAAATGTTGTCTTATGTGTTTGTCTTTTTATTCTATTGTTTTGTAATTATTATTATTATTATTAGAAATTTGGGTAATAAAATGAGACTTGTAACCGTTGAGTCAGGGGTTCAACTCCTATGGTGGGCGAATTATTTTTTATTTTCAAAATTAAATTTTTTAATAGAATATAAATCTGTATATTTTATTTGCTGTAAATTTCAAATTTTATAGAAATTGGTAAAGTAAATCTTGTATAATTTAATTTTTTACATTTAGTTAAGTTGAAATTTTAAACTTTGTGAATTATAGCATAACTATCATCTTCAGGTACTCAAAACCAACTAAAAATATTATGAATTAACATTTAATTTAAACAAATTATTTTTATTAATTTAATTTTGTATAAAATAAATATTTATAAAATATATTCAAATAACTTTTAATTTATTTAAAATTTCATTTATATTATAACTTTTAAAAAAAATTTAATGTAATTTAAAATTTCAATTATTTTAATAATATTAAAAAAAGTTTTTTTTTAAAAAACAATACATAAACATGATTTAACATACCTAAACTATTTAAAAACATTCAAGACATTCGTAGTCACAGCACTTTGCACATTAATCTTTGGATCCAATGACCTTATCAACAATGCTTCGCATATCACGCGTTCCGAATAATTATTAAAACTTTTCAAAAAAAATTCTAAAATCAGACATTCCTATTTCACTTTTACAGCCTCTATTGTGCTCACTAATATTGGTCAAACCCTTCAATCGACAATGCTCTAGAACTGTAGTACAGAGATGACGGGAAGTCTCTCCAATGTATATGGCATTACACCCATTACATGTAAATTGATAAACGAGATCAGAACACAATCCAACCGGAGTTTTTGATTTATTAATAAATATACTATAATTGTTGTAAACTTAAATTTTCATGAAAATTAAAGTTTTATGATTATTTTGATAGAATTGTTACGTAATATACTACTAACGAAATAGTCAGAAAAGCTAAATAATTTAGGATTGAACATTTATTTTAAGAAGAGTTTGATGTTAATTAATTATGTTTAATGATTATTTTATAATTTTTTATGTAATTAAGAATTGAAAATTTCATGTAAATATAATTTTTTAATATATCACATGCAAATAACATAAATCAATGAGGTAAACGAAACTCTTACGTTTATATGAAGTAAACAGTATAATAATAATATGAATAGTACTAGTGAGTGATTTTTTGTTAAGTCGTAGAGGTGTTAGGCGATGATTGGCGATGATGAAAAACCAAACTATTTCAAATGATGCTCTTTTGAGCCAATTAGATTCGCTGGAGAAACATTTCGATTTTCAGCAATCGAGTTTTAAAAGATTGATGGATCTTCTCAAATCCCAAATTGTCTCCTCTGAAGCAATTATGGATTTTATTTCAAAAACCTCATTATCAACTGAAGACATTTCCGATCTAATGAGTCAGAAGAATAAGAAGAATTTAGATGGCTATAAACATGCTCCTTCCACTTTTGAAGACTCAATATCTAGAAGGACTAATGAATTTATACTACAAGAAATTCATAGATTAGACGTTAGTTTTTGTAATATTGTAAATAAGCTAGATTTAGTTATATCTTTTTTAACTCAAAATTTAAACTTTAATGCTAATTCTAAATTGAATTTAAGTAATAAAAAAGTTAATGTAGAAGATAGTAACTTAAATTTAAATAATAAATTAGAAATCGCTAAAACATTAAGCTTGATTGGTAATGCTGGTTTGAATTTAAATAATGATAAAGTTACTTTAGAAAATGATTTATTAATTTCTGATATTCCAGTTCAAGTAACTGACTGTGAAATTAATAATGTAATTGGTAATAAATCAAATTTAGGGCAAGTTTATTTAGATAATGTAAAATTACAACATAATGAAATTTCTAATTTACAGTTTGTTTCTAAAACATCGCCTAATTTAAGTACTTGCAAAAAATTAGAAAATTCTTCCAATAAATCTACTAAAAATAAAGTATTTAGTAGTAAAATTTCGAATATAACTTCTAATAATGAATTAAAAAATAATTCGAAATTGTTTAAGGCTTTATGTAAAAAGTTCCCAAACTTAATTAAGTTAATTAAAATTAAAGAATCGACAGATAAATCTAAAAATTTAAATAAGGAACTTTCTTTTATAACTAAATTAATAAATCCATTATAAATTTCTGGATTTGAATATTTTTTTATCGCAACAACAATATTTGCGTTTAACATAAATAAACCAGCTGTCCTCATTTCTAATAAACATATGAGAGGAATTTCTATCATTAAAGCTAATATTGTTACAACTTGTGAAAAGGGTTTTAAATTTGTTTCTGCTCCATTAATGATACGGAAGTTTTTGTTTGCATTATCGAAGAAACTTGCAGAAACAGCTACAATTAAAAATGAAAAACATCGAGGGGTTCAAATAAATAACATATTAAAATTATTGAAGCAGCAAAATGTGTTGCCTGATTTTTTGACAAAATCAAAAATAAAATATTGTGATGGAGATTTTGTCATGCTGGACCTTTTTAATAACCATATATCTGATGCTGAAATTAAAAGTATAAATAATTCTGAATTAACAAGATCTCAGTTTTATGGGTTGCTTATATCCTTTCCAGAATTACATGATTTATGTTTTGTTGGAAACATGTCTAAAAATTCTGACGAAATAATTAAATTAATAAATGAATTAAAATTAAATAAAAACTTTCCTGACGAAATCTCATTTGTGGGTGGAAAATTTCTAATTCTTAATAAAATAAATACTTCGGAAAATCCAAATTTTGAAAATTCATCCGATATAATGTTCAATCTTGGTTTGCTTAATTTTCTCGAGATGTCAAAAGATGACACGGAATTTAGAACTTTGCTTAATAAACCGAACACTTCTGAAAAAGTAATTGATATAATATTTTATCTCAACTACTTAAATTTAAAAAATAATTTAAATTATAAAACGAATGGAACTTATGGTGATTACGCTCTAAACTATATTAGAAATTGTTTACTTATGTATTCAATTGTTAACATTGAAAGTACTTCTTCACTTGATCCTGATCATAATGAAATCCTTATTTCTGAAATGATTGATATGATTCCATCTTTATCTTATTACAACTCTAGTTGCCGTGAACGACTCTTAAGGATCAGACAGTGGAAACTGTCAGGTGAAATAGATAGAATTCACAACATCTTTTCTCCGCCAACAATAAACAGCGGAATAGTTTCTTTGATTTGTTAGACAAAAACTTTACTGAAAAGTCTAACCAGATACAGTTACTATGCAAAATAAGTAATAAAATCAATAATTGGAATCCTGACTCTAGCAATGTAGATGAGATAAAAGCAAAACGCTTGATTTACTTCGCTATTAGAGACAAGAAGAAATTTCTCTCTTCAAAGAAACAATCATATCAAATACATCAAACTTGTCGGAAAATCTGTACAAGTAAAATGAGTGGATTCATTTCTCAAATTATAGACTCACTTGTGTTGTTTATCCAAGAAAAAGCAGACGTTAACCAAGTAGAACAATTTACAACTATAAATGTACAAACTTCTACTGAATCTACGGCTCCTGTTGTACAAACCTCGCTCTGCTTTATTAATGAAAGTAAAAACTTAATTGTTGAAACGCCTATAGTAAATATAGATAATAAAGTTACTGAGACAACAAATAATCTAACTACTGATATTGATGAGGATCCTTCACATACTTTAACGATAAAAAATATAGATGTTAAAAAGATGACGACACGAAAGGATGTAAAGCTGTTAAAGACAACATCCAAATGAAGGTACGTGCCTGCACCAGTCTCAACACCTGCTGCACTGTCTGATGAGACTGATGCAGATTGCACTTTTGAAAATTTTGATTTTGAATTCTGGTTTACTGATGATCACATAGATTATTATTTTGAAAGTCACATTAGAAATCCAAAGTTCGCTTTCCTTAAATGTTTTGTTGTGAGTATTTTATGCTCAAATAATTCCAAGGATATTTTTCCAATTCCTAGCAATATATATGAGGCTCGAGTTATCTTATGTCCAATTAACATTAACAACTGCCACTGGATTTTATTTGTATACTGTAAAGTCTCTTGTAACTCTTACTTTATTGACCCTGTTTTTAAAAATAAGAGAACGTTTGAAAATAATGAAAGAGCTCATATAATTAATTCTGAATTAAATAATAAATTTGACCTTCAAAATAAAATAATTGATCATCCCTATATAAATCTGCAATATCAAAATAATAATTTTTTAATTGTGCACCTTACTGGATGATTGCACTCAATACTTTAAATATTGAAAATTTAATGAAAGCAAAAATTCTATTTGCCATTATTGCTCCTCCTAAAGCTCGGCAAATTTTGATGATCATCGACTACAACTCTGATGAACATTATCTACTTAATCCTTCATCTTTACTTCCAAACTTTCCTTATCTTTGTACAGCAAACTCTTTATTGACTGAAATCAATGAAATCAAAGAAACTCCGGAACTTTGTAAACTACTTGGTAACTGTCCTCATGATATTCGTGGCTCTGGTCTTGTTAGTAAGATTCTCATATGTGCATTTATCAAACACTATGCCTTAGATTTGTCTTTGGAAAATATTAATCTACGTGATATTGGAAATGTCATAAAGTCTTTATTACCGACTGTACAAGACATTATAAAGGATTCGATAAAGAATTTATCTGATAATAAAACAAATGTAAAGCTAAAATTAGATCAACGCATACTTTTGATAAATGAGAATCTGTTGACCCTACAAAACGCAAGTGTAAACGAAATCAGTAACTTTATTATTAATGGAATACGTATTCGTAAAGAAACAAGTGTAACTAAAATCAGTAGACCATATTTAGGAAATAAAATCACTAAAGTTCCACCACCAAAAACTAACTTCAAATCATCATTTAATCAAAATATGAAAACGACGGTATACAACATTTTAGTTAACGATGAAATAAACGAGAAGCCAACAATTAAAGATCACATTAGTAATTTTAGCCATCAAGATCCGCTAATTAAAAGTTATGATAATGTTTTAAACTTTGGTCTAAAATCTCAAAATACTCTTTTACTTCGACCAATTATAGATAAAGAGGTTATTTTTGAACTGAAAAGAGCTGGTAATACATCTCCTGGAATTGATGGAATTAAATATAACGATATTGATTTTCTTGACCCAGAAGGTAAATTGTTGACTCTTCTTTACAACAAAATCATCACGGAAAATACTATGCCTGACGTTTGGAAATCTTTGAAAACTCTAATGATTCCTAAACCTGATAAAGGTGATAAATATAATCTGATCTCTTCTTGGCGACCAATTGCTTTGTTATCCGTTGTTTATAAAATATTTGCGTCAATATTAGCTAGACGCTTAACATAGTGGGTAAATCGAAACAATCTACTTCATATCGGACAAAAAGGGGGTTCTGTGCATGATGGTTGTGTAGAACACAATTCTGTACTTTCATCTTGTCTTGAGCACTCGAAATATAGTAAGGATACACCTATCATAATTGCATTTCTTGACATCAAAGACGCTTTTGGCAGTGTACCCCATGATTACATGTGGAAGATTTTACGACACATTGGAGTTGGGGAAAAATTCACAAACACTTTGAAACTTCTATACACTGAAACTAGCTCATACTATACATGTGGTTCAATTGTTACTCCGAATATTCCTATAAAGCAGGGCGTCAAACAAGGATGCCCTCTTTCAATGATTTTGTTTGCCATTGTAATAAATCCTGTCCTTCAAGCTGTTACTCTTTCTAAAGTAAAACCTTTAAAAATTGGTGAATCTTCAATCCAAGTTCTTGCTTATGCTGATGATATCGCTCTTATTGCTAATAATACTCATGGTTTGCAAAATATCTTAAACATTGCTTTTGATGTAGCTCGTAAAATTGGATTTGAATATAGACCTGAAAAGTGTGCATATATTCAACTGCCAAATGTCGACACGATTAGTGAAATTTCAATTAATAATATAAAAATAAAGAAATTATTGAGTAAAGAATTTTATCAATATCTTGGAGTTCCAATAGGTGAGCATCCTAATCAAAGTCCTTATGAAATCTTGAACAAGATTGTCAGTGATGCGAAAAAGCTAGCGGATTCCGATTTGTGCGGTTGGCAAAAGTTGAAAGCTTATAAGATCTTCCTTCACTCTCGCCTAACCTTCCCATTTAGAACGAGAGAAATTAAAATTAGTGCTCTTTCTACAAATGTTTGTAATAATACTACAAAACTTCGTAGTCATTTGAGAAAAATGATGAGTTTACCTAACAATTCTGAAATCAGTAACTTTTATAACTCGATTGAAAATGGAGACGCATCTTGCACTGATCTTTTGGATGAATATCACACGCAAACTATAAGCCACTTTTTTAGACTTTTTACTGCTAATTGTAAATTTACAAAACGTATTAATATAGATTCTTTAAAATTTGTCACTGGACCTAGGCTTGGTAATAATAACCCATCACTCCAAGACAGTTTCAATTGGATTAATAAAGCTGATATTATTCAAAAGCACTCTGGGAAAAAACTCGTTTCTTTCGACATAGAACAGCGATTCGGTTTTTTGAAAAAACCCATAATATTACAATATCCTTTGAAGTGTTGGATGATAAGCCAATTCTTCGCCTGACAACAGCTTTGAAAGGAACAATAATATTGACTGAGTTTGATGGTCGTTTGGTTTCGAAAGTTCTTCATCTTGCTCTTTATGATTCATATTTTACTAAATGGAAAAACAGCAACATTAGTAATTCATCAACATTTTATCTGTCCCCTAATATTAATAGAGTAATATTTAAAGGAGAATTACGAGAGGATCATTGGAAATTTATTCATCGTGCCCGAACAAACACATTGGCTAATTTTGCAAAACCCTATATAAAAGGTGAGAATAGATTGTGTAGGCGTTGCCATAACCAAGATGAAACGTTGCCACATGTTTTGCAAAATTGCAAGGTTCATCTTACTCTTGCACTTAATAGTTACAACGATTGCCTTCAACAAATAGTACATCATTTGAAAAGTCCTTCACTGATTGTTGTTGTGGACCACACTTGCTCCTTGGTATCAAACTCTAAAGAACGAGTCGATTTGATTATAACTAATAATGAGAAAAAGACAATTCTTATGGTTGATATTAAATGTCCTTTTGATTTTTTGGTCACGTTTGAAACTGTGAATAAGGAAAATTTGGCAAAATATTATTCTTTAAAAAAACAAATACAGGCTGCCAAACCTAGCTTTACTGTTGAAATCTTTACTCGTATAATCGGTTCTATGGGATCTGTTCCCCCAGCATCTTATGATCTACTTGGTAAGATGGGAGTTCCTTTTGAAAAAGTCGCTGGTCTGGTAAAAGCATGCGCAATGAGTAACATCGCAAATTCTTCAAGAAAATGGCATTATCATGTCACTGGCGTTCTAAAAAGCCAATAAATTGATTTTTAATTTCATTAAAAATTATTTTTATAATATTCTCAATTAAAGTTTTATTATAAATAATTTCAAATTCAAAATAAAACAATAGAATAGTTTTATTTTGTTTTAAAAATATTATATTTGAAATAAAATGAAAAACCAAACTATTTCAAATGATGCTCTTTCGAGCCAATTAGATTCGCTGGAGAAACATTTCGATTTTCAGCAATCGAGTTGTAAAAGATTGATGGATCTTCTCAAATCCCAAATTGTCTCCTCTGAAGCAATTATGGATTTTATTTCAAATATCTGCCAATTTGCTCTTTATGTCAAACCCTCGAATATGACTTATAGCGCAAAGCCGGATCAGATAACCGATGAAAATCAGTAAAGCCAGAGAAATTTCAAGGAGTTGAACTCTATTGAGACAAATCTTTTCTCAAAATTAAATGATAATAAACCGAAAATTTTATCTCGATCGTTCAACCTCCTCGATTGGCTGATTCCAAGCAGAATCATTTCAATTCATATGAATCAAGAACTTGTTGTATTAATAAAATTTTAAATAGTACTAGTGAGTGATTTTGTTAAGTCGTAGAGGTGTTAGGCGATGATTGGCGATGATGGCTGCTGATGAGCGATGATGGGTGCTTATTGATGCTGATTGGTGCGGATGGGTGCGGATCGGTGTTGATCGGTGCGGGTCGGTGCGGATTGGTGATGTGTGTGTGAACGGTTTAAGAATTGAAGGTTCTAGAAGGTAGGTGTGTGGAAGATACTAGAATGTTCTAGGCTCACATCCTACTACTTAGTCTAATTTACAGGATGTCATAAAAATATATGTACATTTATAAATTAATATTTTTATATGATGGATTCACTTATTTACATCGAGTATAAGGTAAATCATCATATAATCCAAAAGTGAATTACAATTAGTTTCATGCTATTTACCTTTAGCTATAGTATATTCGTCTTCAGTAACACCAAACAAAATTGGTGGTAATTGAGGAGTTGACCAAAGAACTTCTAAACTAGTGGCAAAATCGTATGGGAATATTTCCTTATTTTGAACAATATCACCTCTAAACTCAGAACATGTTATTGGTAGTGATGATAATGTATTTACAGCATTTTTAAAAAGTCACTAATAAATTGACAAGAGTTAATAAATTTTATATTCCAAGAATTATATTTACTTAAACAGAACCTGAAAATAGGATGGAGGTCATACCCTCTCAAATTGTGAAAGAGAACGGGTAAAACAGGACGAATACTTTGAGAAAAGTTACAAGATATACAAGCCACACCCAAACATTTACTGAAATATTTTTCATGGTCTATAACTCTATCTACTAACATCTTTTTACATAAGTAACAAGTCTGATAAATATAATTGTCTTTTTATATTTTGACCAATCTTTAAAACTAAGATATTTATTTTCAGACAGAGTATATAAAGTGGGCAGATCATGACTCCACTGACTACTTTTATTTATTAAAAAATTTTTTGCGGGCGGAGGGTAGGGTGAGCCAGCGGAGTCATGATCTAGCGGAGTCACATCTAACTACTAAAGTAGTTCAAAACTGTTTTTATCCCACAAACCTTTGTGTCTTTCAAACGATTTAGGAGTTCAAAAACCATTTAAACATTTAATACACTAATTATTACAAATTCTAAAAGCAGTTACATTAGCATTCCTACAATTCAAAAGCCTATCAAGATTGGTAACTCAAATTTATAATTATTATAATTATTATTATTATTCTAATTATTCTAAGTATTATTATTATTATTATTATTATTATTATTATTATTATTATTATTATTATTATTATTATTATTATTATTATTATTATTATTATTATTATTATTATTATTATTATTGCTATTATAGTGTTGTTATTGTTAGGTTTTCAGATAATATGGATAATATTATTATTTTTTCGGACACCGTTTATACTTTAAAGCCAATAATAATAAATAATTTGTTGGGAGTCTTGTAAATATAATTAACCCCCTTTAGACTAACCAAGAAACAATTGAAGGTATAGAGTCCCAGGGTGCTGCTCAAGTTACTGAACGAGTTAAAGCTCACAAAGAAGTTGTATCTGAAGAAGCTGCAGCATCTTAATAACTTTTAATGTTAAAATTTGTTATTTTTGAGAAAGAAAAATACTTTCATGTAAATTGTGAAATTTAAAATATTAAAAAAATGTAAATTATTAAAATTTAAGATTAAAAATTTATATTTAAATATTCGAGATATATAAAGTGGTGTTTGAAAATGTTAATTTTAAAAATTATAAAATTTTCGTACTTGGATTTAATTTTGATCTCATGATTACTAAAAATGTATCAAGTAGAGTAAATGAAAGGAGAATTATTTTCAATAAAAATAGAAATATTGTTCCAGCTTTAATACCTAGTCTCTCAAAAGCAAAGATAAAAACTTCTAAGGCAGAGACGACTACCAAGCCTGTTGATGATGTTCCTGATTTAATTATTAACGAAAATATTTAGAAGCCAAAACGGAATTTCTTTAAATTAAAATATAAATGACGATGGATTTGTATTGTTTGCTCAATTTTTACAAGATAGAAATTGTCCATATTCGCCCGATCTTTACCATATCAGCTCTGTTGAAATTTCAACTCAGTAAATCCAAAAACCTATAACACCAGACCTTTATAACAGGATTGTCTTTGCCGATCACCCAATTATTGTTTCTGCTTTTCAAAAAATATTGCTTATCATTTCATTTGCACAAAATGCAATGAAACGTACATTGAGGAAACACATAAAACAGTCAGAGCACAACTCAAGGAACATATCAAAAACAAAACCATTAATTATTACGAACACTGGATGAAAGCACATAAATCTGCACCATTCTTTTAGCACACAAAATGCCAAATACTACAAAACGCATTTATAAACACATTACAATGATTAAGTTCTGAATCGTTTTTCATCAAAAAACCCATCAATCAACATTTAACTAACATAAATTAATAAAAATAAGAAACAAAAACAAAAAGATTTTAATTTATAAAAACAAATTTTTTAATCTGAAATTTGGAATTTAGATTTAAAATTAAAACAAAAACATTTTTTTTTAAAATCTGAAACCAAAATCTTAAATTTGTGAATATCAGTATATCATCTGATTCATAGTCAATCAATAAAAAATCCTTTATGTCATTGCAAAATGAAAGCTAATTAGAGGTGAAAACTAAAAAAGTATTAATCTTTATTAAATTGTAATAAATAAATATTTATAAAATATATTCAAATCACTTTTAATTAATTTAAAATTTTCATTTATATTATAATTTTTGAAAAAATTAATGTAATTTAAAATTTTCAATTATTTTACTAATATTAAAAAAAACATGATTTAACATACGTAAACTATTTAAAAACATTCAAAACATTCGTAGTCACAGCACTTTGCACATTAATCTTTGTATCCAATGACCTTTAATGCACATTAATGTCATTGGATCCAAAGATTAATGTGCAAAGTGCTGTGACTACGAATGTTTTGAATGTTTTTAAATAGTTTACGTATGTTAAATCATGTTTTTTTTAATATTAGTAAAATAATTGAAAACTTTAAATTACATTAATTTTTTAAAAAATTATAATATAAATGAAAATTTTAAATTAATTAAAAGTGATTTGAATATATATATATACAATCATCCAATATATAAAATAATTTTCACATCTTCAATTTCATTTATACGATTTTTAATTTCTTTTTTAATGCTATTAAATTGAAATTAAATAACAAAATACTATTCTAATTCTTAATTCCTTCATTATTTTCTAAATTTATTTCATATCAGAATAAATATTTTTAAATACCCAGACAATTAAACGGTAAAAATTAAAACATTTGAAATGGTTTAAAACAGATAAATTTTCACTTTTACAATAATAACAAAACAAAAAAATCTTTAAACATTAAAAAATTCTTCAATTCTTTCCTGAATTAACAATTAAATTATATTCTTTATTAAATAATTCGGTCTTACCTTCCGTTTTCTGATGATAATGATGACCAAAATCAAACAAATCACCGTCATTATTCCTGACACCGACGCAAGGATAATAAATAAATAATGCGTATAAAACGAACATGTCTAAAAATATTACAAATAAATTGTTCAATTAACTTTATTAAAACAAAGTTTTTATTTCATTTTTTTAAAAATTACAAATAAAGAACGGGATAAATTCAGTAATCACTGCTCAATAAATAAGTGTAAACTAATTATCTATATGATGGCAGTCAATGGCCAGTTATCAACTGGCCATCCATGACTTTCATCATATCAGGTCGGCTGTGAACTAGTTAAAGATCACTTGAGTTTTGATAAGTATATATTGGCTCGTACCACAATTAATTAATATATACCGGAAACAAATTGAAAGATTAATTTTTCAAAATTCAAGTATAATTTAATTTAATAATAAACATAATAATAAATAATTAGTAATAATAAAAATTGTTATTATAGTAATTGCAATTGAAATTTTGATCAAATATATTTAAAAACAAATTTAACAATATTTTTAAAAGAAATCCGACAATATTTGATTTCAATTTTATCAAATTACTTTAATGTATATATAAATTTAATTTTCGTTTGTCTTATTAGAGGTCGTCCATGAATGACGTCACGCGATTTTGTCCGATTTTTTACCGCTTCCCTTTCCTTGTCACACGTCGTCACAAAACTTTAGATACCCCTCGGATTTGACGTCACAAATCTTTGCCCCCTAAAAAGCCGTATTTCATATTTGAAAACGAACATGTTTCAATCACTTTATAGACATTTTAATATGTATTTAGCGTTATGCTGCACTAATATCGTATAAAGAAACATGTATTAAAAAGGAAGCCCTGGAAAGCTAAAATTAATATAAAATTATGTTGAAAAAATACAAAATTTAAGATTTGACGTCATAGTTCTTAAACACCGCCACCCTCTCGTTACACATCGTCACAAATGTGTGACCACCTTATGTGCGTGACGTCATTTATAGATGGCCTCTTAGTCTTACTCTGTCTCACAGACTTAACAGTACTTATAACGGGTGGCTCATCAAAATAGAGACAACATTTTACCAAGTTTTGTATTATACAAAACTCAACGTTTTACACTCCCAATATGAAAATCTAATAGCCATCAATCCAGAATAATGTTTATAATGTACTTTACAACACTAAACACTCCCAGACGTCCAATTTTGGCTAGCTTCAAAGGTACATTCTCCAAATAATGTTGAATGGATACCAATTTCAGTTTTCTGATTGATTTATTTATCTTTGTCTTCAGTGAACGCATGGTTGCTGTTTTCCATCCATCTGATATACATCTGCTTTCAATGAGGCCCATACGTTTTCAATAGGCATTGCCTAAGGGAGACATGGAGGGTTGAGCAGCTTTGTTACGAAGGAGGCATTTTCGGGTTGAACCACCCTGTGGTTGCTTTTGCGTAATGAACACTTACCACATCGGGCAAAAAGATAAAATCGTCATTCTCGTGGAATTTCTTCATGAATGGTAATAGACAAGCCTTGGTGCAATATTTTCTGTATATCTCACCGTTCAAGGTACTCCAGATGGCAAGAAGTTAGTTATAACACTCGGTTCCATCTAAAGATTTATTATAGATCGAAAACTCTTTCAACACTTTAAACGCCAACAGGTTTTTGGAATAGGCTATTGGAATAGCCCAGTGTCAGTCACAGGTGACTGACTAAGCGTCAATGTGTTAAATAGTAGTGTATATTATACAATCAATAACACATTGTATTAGGTTACGCAATATAAACTAACTGATTCGCATTTGGTCTATGAACTTTAATGCAATATCATTACTGTTGTTCTTTAAAATCAAAATTTGAATAAGGATAATACTCAAAAATATTTATGATAAAAAAATGACATAAAATTCATTAGAAATTATTGTGGGAACTTTTCAGATATTTTTTGTGTTCTAAAACAGAGATTTCCAAAATAAGACCTTGTTCAGACATACGAGGAAGAATGGATTACGATATAAGCTAAAGAAATTATTTTTCCAAAAATAATTCGTGTCGAAATTAACACGCAAACATACATAAAATCTCTCCGAAGGCTTTGGTTATTCAAATATTACGAATCTGCTCTTCACTAGTTTGGTTTATGTCAGTTGAGTTTTTTCGGTGCTCAGCATTATAAAGTGTTTGTGTCAAAAACTTTTGGAAAAACCAAATTATTATGCATATTATAATGAAATTTAATGTTAAAATTTATATTGGCGTGAATGCGTTCAAAAATATTTGTAGGCTACTACTTTAAAAATATTGTAAATTATAAAATGTCTAAAATTATCAAAATATTGTGCTTCTTAAACTACCAAATGAATTTACAAATGGAAAATTCGTAAAATTTTAAATGACAAAAAACATTGGGTGTCCTTTCCCTGTAAAAAGTAAAAAACAATTAATTACTTAATTAAATATTTTAAATTATAACAGCGTATACGCTGTCAGCGTATAATAATAATAATTAAAAATAAAATTTACAGAACTTAAATTGTTAGGTTCCTCGGTTGTTGGTACTCCTGCGGCATTTCTCAGTACTAAATGTATGTCAATTAAAAATATTAAAAAAATTGCTTACAGAAAAGAAATGCAAAAATAATTTTCATTTCTCGCATGAATTTAAAATGTTTAAACAAATAAAATTATACTAAACACTTCAAAGTTTTCATTCGATAACTAATATGGTTCAGATAATTCACCTTTGACTCCAAAATGTCCACTAGCCAAAGAGTATTTCACGCCTTCATTTTGTAAAAATAATTGTCTGACTTTGGTAACCAGAATTTTAATTTATTCCAGCACTTTTCTTGGAGACAATTATTATTACTCACAAATAATTATTTTATCAAATTCAATTAGACAAAAAAATTTAGTCATAAAAACCAAAATAACAAAAAACATTTTCAAAGCCAGACATTAAATTATCATTTACACCTGTCAATTATTATTAATTAAATATAATTACATTAAAACACTTGAGTAAAATTTTATTATAATTAGTACTTTAGTTTAATGGTCCGATTCTTATTTAAAATAATCAGTAGTATTAAATTAATTAAAATTTTTATTATAATTAAAACAACAAATTCAAATTTGAGTTCGCCTAGCGTTCTTGTTCTCGTAGTTTTGTCATCTTTTTGCAAAATTTTTTTATCCAAATCTCTTGTTATGAAATGAATTATTTTTCTGCATAAAAACGATATTATATTTATTGTTTTTGAACTAATTGCTAATAAAAAATGAGACATTATGTTAAAAATTAGTTAATTAAATTAATTTTACATAACAACAAACTAATTACGGAATTTAAATATATTTTTAGTCACCATATTTATTGCAATTTTAATTTAGAAATAAATTCATTGAATTTATATTGAAACTTCAATAAACAAATTGTTTTAATAATAAGAATTTTTAAATAATCTGATACAGTCCGAAAAATTAGAAATAGATTTCCTTTCGGATTGTGAATTAATTCGGATAATGAAGGAATTTAAAATACATATGATCATCAGATTAATGATGAAATTATTAAGAAAAAGACAATTACTTATTTATAAAATCATCTAAAACTTTTTGTAGAGTTTTCTTTTGAATGAATTTCTGTAAATCATATTTGACTTCTTTTAAATTTTTTGAGTAGAGCTGTTTGAAGAAGAACTTGCTTTGATGACAATTTCAATTGCATGGCACAAATTGCTTGGACTTATGTTGGAACTGTAATCGACCTGACCATCTTCAGCACTAAGTACAATATCTTCAACAGTGTATTCTTCTTGACACAGTGCAATGATTTTATCATCATCAATGACTTTTTCTGTTTGAATCCTATCCTCTTCAACCATTATTTAGCCAATCTCATTCTTGTGTGTCTCAAGAACAAGATCTGATAACAAGTTTTCTGGTCATCCATGCTTTCGAATTTGTGTGGTAATTACAGTATCTTGCAACAGTTAATCCTTGGTTTCTTGCTATGTCCAATAACAAAGGGAGTAATTTTAATTTATCCACTATCATTTGAACACAAAGCTATGGTTATTCTAACTTTAGATTGTTTTATGCCTTTTTTTCAATTGATGAAATCGTTCTTGTAGGAAATGTTTGAAAAAAAGTCCAGTTTAAATCCATATTGAGTAAAAGATAGTTTGAGATAATTCACTTGGAGACATTTTGTTCTACTCCTTTTTTGCACAAATATTTGCATTTTGATGAATTGTAATTTCTGTTCTTTTTCTAGCCATATGGATATTTAATTTAAATAAATTAAAATTGTAAACATGCTTAATATTTAAACAACATTAATCTGAAACTTTTAAAAATTATTAGAAATTTAATTCAAAAAAGAGCTTTCCGATTAAGTTTTATAAGTTTCCAATTAATGAATCAAATTTGTCTGGAAACGTTCGAAAATTGAAGAAATAAATAAATTTTTTTTGACAATGAAGTTTTCGGATTCTTGACGTTCGGATTAATGACGGTTGACTGTATTGAACTTTTATTAAATTTTGGCAATTATAATTTTAAAAATCAAAAAATATTAATCAAAACTTTGTTGTCAAAGTATAAACTGACGAAAACAGTTATTGTCAAGTTGGAGTGCCGCACTTATTAACAATACATCGACGTAGTTTCGGCAGTTAGATATTTTATTCGAACTTTCAAATATTTAGGAGAAAACTTAATACTTTCATCTACCTGCCAATCTTCCTATATGTTAGATTAACACTTAGATTCAACGGATCCTCATTCAGCAACACTCAACGTTGTTCAAAAACATTCACATTCATCTAAAATGGTTTAATTATACTTTATACTTAACACTATTAAGTATTAATGATTCTATTAATGATATGGTCAGTATATTAAAGTGGTCACTATATTCTGATCAGTTGCCGTTTGGTCAGTATTATATTCAAATGGTCATTATAATAAATGAATGATTCAAATGATGGTGACATGAACGTGAAATAGAAAGAAGGCAAATGTGATTGCCCTATCTTCCTAAAGTAATTCATGTACAAACTTGTAATTGGCTTATCAATTTGCAGAAATATGCCAAACACTGCCTTCCGACAAACAAGTACCAATTAGAGAAAAACGTAAAAATGGCAGACCAAAAAAATCAACTAAAACTTTGCAAGTTGATTAAGTTTTAAATAATTAATTTCATATTTTTTGTTTATTTTAATAGAAAAACTTGTATTTGTACTTTTTTCAGTTAATAAATAAGTTAATAAAATATTGACCATTTTCTGTTCATTACTGACTAAAAATAATTTAAATACTGATCATTTTATTAAAAAAATAATGACCATTTTACTAATAAAATGCAGACAATTTAATTAGTCCTCGTAATAAAACTGTTTAACTGAAAGTTTTCTTTGGGAGATAAGTTTCAACTATGAAACTGATATAAATAAATTTTCAAATATTTGTCTTAAATTACTTTTTTAAAATTTTTTTAAATATATTAGCAGTGCAAATCATCGTTTTCAAAGAAAACTTTTTAAAAGATAGTATGTGTATAGTGCTGTCCTATATATTGAAATCATTCAACATTTACAAACGTTAAATAAAATCGTGAGTCTTGAATTATTTTAATTTTTTAAATCGTGTTTGATCTGTAGAGAGAATGTTTTAGTATTCATATTAACTATGTGGTGAATGAATAGCACTGTAATAAATATTCTTTCAAAAACTAAAATCTTTTAGATAATAAAAGCGCAATAATATATTATTCATCTAAAAAAACTTAAATGTATGTGTAGGCTTTCCAACCGACTATATATTTGTTGCGTAATAAGAATTTATATCGATAGTGTATTATATTTGATAGTGTATAAATCTATTGAATGTGTAAATTAATAAACTGTCTTCAAACAGAAATGTTGCTACACTAAAGATTGTTCTACGCATTTTATGTTTAGGGAAGTTTTGTTTTGAGAAATGTTTTCTAGAGATATTAATTTTTAGGATGTTTTTAAGCTGGGATATGTTTCCCATGTGAAAGTTAAAACATGATAATATCCCTTTATCTACATAATGTCATTTGTTGTTGAATAAAGATTTCTATGAGCATTGACATCAATCACTTATATTTTTGTATATTCATCAATAATCTTATTAAAATACATGTATCTTTCAAATAATGTCTTTTTAAAATACTTTTATAAAAAGTTGGTGTATATTTGGACATGCATGTAATATTATTTTCTATATATATTTCATATTTAAGTGGTCTATAGATTAATATTCTTTATAAAAATAAAAAGTTGTTCCTATTTATTGTATCTAGACTGTCCTAAAAGTGACACTTGCTTAAGGTTGATATTTATATAAAATTATTATTCAATGAATTATCAAATAATCGAAATAAAAGATGTTATTCATTGAATTAAGCTATATAATATATATATAGATCTGTTCTGGAAGTGACACAAGTTTTGTTTAAATGTTATATAGAAATTTTATTACATGAAATTATATTATTGATTTTATTTTCTTGGAAGTGACAATATTTTAAAGTTGAATTGACCTAGATAAAGTTTTATAAAAATTTTGAAACTTTTGGCTTGATCTACACAATATTTGAATGGTTTCCTAGGAAATAGTATAATTCCCATACCAATATAATCCTCCTTTTTCGTGACCTACATAAAATTTCGAGTTGACCTACTTATTTTCAGGGGAATACTGTCCTGGATGTGACATGTTTTGGATATGACATATCCAACTACTCTCGGTGGCCGTTTGTGGTTGAAACAAATCGCGTATCTAATAAGACAGGGCTTCAGATAGGACAATGAAAAATATCAAATAATTGGCCTTATCAAAAATAAATTTTCAACAGTATGCCAGTTCACTAATAAAGAAGATGTGAAATTGGATGTCACGAATACTTTGACTCCTTAGATGCAAAATGTTACTGTATAATATTTTGGTGTGATCAATGGAAATTAGCTACAGAAAATGATGGCATGTGTTTTGTTGAGTAATGTTTATTAATTAATGTTTATTAGTTGTCTTCAGGATTATCACAAATGTTTCAAGTCTTCCTTGAAAAATCTAAATTAAAAGTCAAATTTTGAGCATCATTATTATTTATAATTTAGTTGTCAGTGAATTCCATTACTTCTCCTGCCTTTGAATATTCTATGGCTGGCTTCAACTGCATATCTAGTATTATTCTTTGCTAGAATTTTAATCTCCTTGGAATTGTGTTCAAATTCTGTAAAGTTATCATTGGTTTCATATAAAATGTTTTGATACGTCTGTCATCGTTAAGTAAGATATTATCAGTTTAAGTGTGTTGTAAATTATAAATGTCTGTATAAACGTGTATTGCATTTGAACTATATATAAATTGCATATTAATATTAATAAAATGTGTATATGTGCAGATTTGGTTTGTGTGTATCCAATCAAATTATGCATGTCTGTTGCATCTGGTGTGTCAAAAATATGCTATATTATGTATTAATGAGCTTGGTTTAAGCAGTAACCAGGGGAGAGCCAACCATTCAGTACATATAATCGTTGACATTAGAAGAAATAAAACCTTTTGTTCTTGGAGCTTACCGAGTCTTTTGTTTCATGATGCAGAAATCCCTAGTTGCACTGCTACATACAGAACAACTACTTAATTCGAATTTCAATCCTTTCATATAAATAGCTAAAAATATTTCACTGGGAACATTTTTTCCATCGAGAAAAATGTTCTCAAAGAAAAGTTTATATTATAATGGTTTTTGTTAAATATTCAACCAACAGAGTGCTATTTATTATATATTTATAATTTAATATTGACCAATAGTAAAGACTTCATAAAAACCGGCTTTCAACAATGTCGATTCCAAATGAATTTACAGTATTATTTGTATAAATTTTTCTTTTCATGTTTGCAATACAAATCCCCAAAATGGTTATCGCAATGGCCATGA
The DNA here is from genome assembly GCA_022537955.1 of Schmidtea mediterranea. Classification (NCBI taxonomy): domain Eukaryota; kingdom Metazoa; phylum Platyhelminthes; order Tricladida; family Dugesiidae; genus Schmidtea; species Schmidtea mediterranea. The sequence continues at coordinate 77,203,674 of CM039680.1, forward strand.
CCAAAATGAAGCCTCCTAGACTGTATAATACAAATTCTGGAACATCTAAACAAACTGCCTAAATTAAAAAATTATTAATTGATATTAATTATTTTTGTATAAAATTAATTATAACTTTATTGTAGCTTTATATTTTATTCAATATTTTCATTTTTACAGAAAATTGGAAAAAAGCGTTTTAAAATTTTATTATTATATGCAAGGTATTGTTGATAAAATCATTGGATAAAAAGATTAATCTGAAATCCTATGAATTCGAATGTTTTAAGTAGTCTAATTATGTAAAATTGTGATAAATTATGACGTCTTTAAAAAGAATTTAAAATGTTAATATTATTGCAAGGATAATTAAATAGAAGTGTTAATTCTTATGTTAAAATATGTAACAAACTTTAACAAAATAATAATAATAAATTAAAGAATAAAATAAATGTTTCAAGTTAAATTATGGAATGATAAAAATGCTTGATTGCAAAATTAATATTTAAGAATGTTTGTAATTTAAAAATATGAAATATTTATTGAATGTTTGTGTATTAATATTTCCTATTCAATTGTTAACTCATGCTTGCTAAGATATCCTAAATACTAAAAATATATAAAATAAAAGCAACTTTAGATCGTTATTTTAATGTATCAAAATTTTTAATGTAAAACAATAATTTGTTTAAAATAGATTAAAATAGATTAATAATTCTATATTATTTTATTGGTTTTTACTTGATGGTGACAGTTAATCTGTCGAAATATATCACAAAACGAGTGTCAAAATATGCTTTCTTTGAATAAAATCGTTGCCATTCTTATTTAATGATCTAATATATAAATAAAATTCAGTTAATAGCTCAAAGCGATTTCTGTTTAACATTTTTCTTTGAAACTGTGTATCTTTTTTATGTAGTGTCAATAAATATGTAACGGATTTCAATGAATATTTTAATTAAATCTTTTATTTTTGACCACTTCATTAGTTATTCTATGAATTCCCATTAAGGCAATAACGGTCAAAATTTTCCCTTAGCTCGGCATCCTAAAACAAGTTTTTCTCGCACTTCTCCTTTAATGCAATAAAAATTACAAATTAATTTTAAATTTGAATAGGAAAATATCAGTTTATTTATAATTTAAAAATATAACGACAAAAAGATAAGATATATAAAGAATTTATTTTGAATGCCAGACCTGGGATTTTACTTACTGCAAACTAGGTTTAGTCGAAACTTAATATAAGACAAACAAACTCGCATTTTACCATAAACCATTTGAAATAATTCTCGTTTCTTTGATTTAATATCCACTAGAGTTGAAAACCAAAAGCGACTTTATATGACTTTCTTGCTTAATCGTGGATAAAAATAGCTTTAGGCTTTCGTATATCTTCAGAATTCTAAGACTTCTTTTTCAGTAAATAGTGTCTTACAAATCAAGATATTTCTCAAGTTAACAAGATTTTTTTCTATTGGATACATTTTAATTAATGAATTGACGATCCATTTCAATTCGGAAACATCAGATTTGGAAAATATTTCAGAAAAGACCCTGAGAAAATTTCCAAAATTCCTTCGATTTACTTTTTGATTTACAATTTGAGAATAATAGCATTGACGATAGGAAAGGAATCATTTGCCCAGTTTCTTATTCTTGACTTTTGAATAATTAACGATTTCAACCGGACAGTGTGTGATGAAATTTTCTTATGCTCCCTGCGTTTATCTTTAAGTAAAGACGACTAAAAAAGGAAAACTTTTAGCCACCAAATTTAGTAAAAAGAAATTGGAAAGTCGCATCTTCTCGATTCTTAAGAACCTTTCTTTTCTAAAGCCGACGAACTTTAAAAATGTATTCCATTTCTTTAAATATTAGTTTTTCAAAGCAATTGAATACATTTTAAAATAAAGAGCACTGTGCAAATCCCTCTTGAAAGCTATTCTTTCACCTTGAACCTTAGCACTCGGGCTAGTCAAATGACACATTTTCGCGATTAATTCGCAGTGAAAGTTTATCAAATTTATTTGAATTTTTTGAATTTTTCTAGTGTATAATAAAGTAATAATTATTTTAGGATGGATAACATATTGACACAATATTTCACGATAAAAAATGTGCAAATATTGGTGTACGTTAATAATAGCGATCTCAAAACAACGTTCATCAAAACCGTGATTACAAAATAGCGATCACAAAAATAGCGAGTTGTTAAAAATAGCGACCATCAAAACAGCAATTTATTATATAAATTGAAAATTTATATATGGAATAAAATTAACAAGGTTATAATGTAAAATTTAAAATATACAGAAAACTGATGCTCGGAAATGTTTAATATTAAACTTGAAGACTCAAGTTATGCCCAAATCCACGCAGACAATTCAATATTGGTCGATTATGGTAATCCATGACAATATTTTTGATTCTTTCTGCAGTTTCCTTGTAGATTCCTCGAGATGGATTTGGTCGTTGGCCTGCGATGTACTGTTCGATTAACATCTCGCTCATATTCTGTTCTGTATATAGTGTATCAGTAGTATGATTGGGCATCGCTAACTCAGGTCGAATCCAAATTTTATCTATTTCACGAAAATATATAGATATAAACTTTTTTAACACAAATGCTTTTTTCTAAGGAGCCAATCAAAATTAAGTAAGTCACGAAAATATTACAAAATTTTTCAAAAATTTGGCTGTTTTCAAAAACTTACAAAAAGTTTTGAAATTTTTTGGCTCCTTATATATATAAATATTTTCGTGTCCTACATAAAATTTGGATTCGACTTAGATATTTTCCAAGGGGAATCTGAGTTAGCGGTGCCCAATCATACTACTTGTATCTATGAATTTCTAGATAGTCGGATGATTAGTTTCGATTAGTTTGCTGAATCCTAGATGCCATCCTTCAACTGAGTTCGAAACAGTTCGATAGTGCATAAGCGAATAATGGAGCACTTTGCCCACCTCTTCTTGACGGTCTCCCAATCCAGTTGCCTTCAAAGTAATTGATGAAGTCTCTAATGATATCTTCATTATCGGTGAAAATTTTTGATTCTATGAGATCATCAAAGGTAATAGTATCTGTTTTCTGTATATTTTACACTTTACATTATAAGCTTGTTAATTTTATTATATATATAAATTTTTAATTTATATAATAAATCGCTATTTTGATGGTCGCTATTTTTAACCACTCGCTATTTTTGTAATTGCTATTATTAACGTAAATCCAAATATTAAAGAGTTAAAAAAAATATCCATATTCTGCCAAAAATGACGTGAAATGATTTTTCTTATACTCCTGAGATTTCAGTAAAATTCAAGCTTTTATCATCGGAAATTAAAGGTTATTTTAATTAATTAATTTATTAAAGTCGATTTTATTATAGATACAAAAGAAAACACGAGTTGATATTTGATAAACCGGTGAAAACGAAAGAGAAAAAGGAGTCTGTAAATAAAATGATGGGGTCCAACGTGTTATGAATAAAATTATGTTCTAATAATCACTATTAAAATATTTTAAAAAACAACCTCATGGAAAAACATAATTATTGCAAATAAAATCAAGTTAATAATTTATATATAAATTATACTTTGATGTTTTTTGATGTTACCGTGGTCATCAGATCAGTCTGATCTTTTGTTCGATCAGCTGAGTAAGTTTGATCGGTGCTAATTGATTCCTTCATTGATATCTAAATCAAAATTAAAAACATAATTTTCAAATTTTTAATATTAATTGATTAGTTATTTGATTTTTGAATTTCTGGTGCCCTTTTTGGACTCTATTTTTGTGAAGAATGAAGTAATAAATTATACTTGTAATTAATATATTATTTTTAATTATATTTAAATTAATTTATGTCTTTCTTATTATTGACAGTGATTTAAATAAGAAGAGACTTTAAAAAAGTCGTTTTTTGGCCATTGATATTATTAAAATAGCACTATGAAAATGTGTAAGTATCACTTCGGTTTCTGTAGACTTAGGCAGCATTGTCATTGCATCTGTGGACTGAGAAGTTTCTAGTGTGTTTTCATTCTGAATCAGAGAGTTAGATTAAATAATTTTAAATTATTTAAAAAAGCAGTTAACTTCTTTATTTCGAGAAGTGATTTCATTAATTTCTGAAGTTGGAAGGACCGTTTTGAATTCTTGAGTAGTGATATAGAAAGCGTCAGAAGTTCTGTTCTTTCCTGAATTTGTGGGATAATTAGTGTATTCATTTTTTTTTTTTGAAGTAGTTTCAATTTCATTGACTGAAGTTTGACTTTGTGTGAAAGTGGACCCGGTGAACATGAAGTAAGAATTATAATCGGTTTTAATGGTGTTCTGAGAAGGAATATCAGTTCTAACTGATTCAGAAGTAGTCCAATAAGTTTTTGTAGACAAATCCAAATTTGAAGAACCTGTGAGAGATTTTACATTCAAAAAAAGTTAAACATAATTTCTCACTTTCTGTTGTTATTGGGTGAGAAAATTCATCTTTGGATGTCAATTGAATTGTGTTTTTACTAAGTTCTGTTGACGACTGACCCGCTGAATCCTCCGTAGTAGACAAATTCAAATTTGGAAAACCTGTGAGAGATTTTACATTCAAAAAAAGTTAAACATAATTTCTCACTTTCTGTTGTTATTGGGTGAGAAAATTCATCCTTGGATGTCAATTGAATTGTGTTTTTAGTAAGTTCTGTTGACAAATGGTCCACTGAATTATCCCTGCTGGATAAATTGCTCATTGTTGGTGTATTTTCTTCTACATAATCAGTTGATGATGTTTTATTGCTTTGAATAATTGTTGTAAAGATTTCAGTGATTTGTGACTTGGTGGGTATAATTTTGGTAGGTAGAATTGTCGATGTACTAAAAAAGGTTATAGGAGTGGTTTTCGTTCTTGGTGAAACTGTAGTTGGACGATAGAAACAGCTGTACACATTTCTCACTAATAATATAAATTTTTAGTTAATTTTCATAAATGATAATAACTTTTACAATGTATTAGCAAAATAATTATTTTTAGTATATCCATCTTTGAATCTTGATTATAAAAAATATATTTAATTTATACGCATGTGAATGTCTGTGATTGCACTTGATCTTTATCCAAGGAAATGCTACTTCATATAAATAGTCAAATAATTTGTATTTTATCTCACAATTTGAAAAAACATAATTCATAATTAAGTATTACATAAATATAAATAAATAATATTAAATAAATAAATATAAAATTAAAATATCGATATGTTTTAATATTGATGTATTGCGTAATAAAAATTCAATGTGCTTGATTATATTGACCAAGCTTTACTTGATTTATCTAAACTTAGAACGTACCAATTAAAGTATTTTGTGTAATATGCTACTATTTGGTTTTAATAATAAATATTCTGTAAATATTGAATTTGTAAATCATAAAATGAGACATGGCATCACGATTCCCATTATTGGATCTATCAGATGCAGGATCAGCAGTCGTGTGGATATTCTCTTTTAAAAGTAAAGCCCATGCCAAAATGGGTAGATATTACTAAACAAAAAGGTATCACTGAAAATTCCATCGCAATTTGTGGAATTGAAGAGTACCAAATTTTGTATCCAAAAACCGTAAGTTGGTGAATCTAATCCAAAATTTGTAACTCGGTTAAGAAAATATACCAAAGATTTAGATTTTGACAGTCTCAAGAAATGCGATTCACCACATTAAAAAATGATTTAATTGTTGACATATATGAGAAAAGTTTTTGAGACAAAACTATAAGAACACTTTCAATCCAATAAAATGTTAATTCAAAAATTGATAGCATTCATACAGCATTTATACAAAATTTCAGCTTTAACTCGTTCTGCACGTCATGACACTGTGTTCAAACCAAATTTATCATAATGATAGGATTCATTCCAACGGCAATTAGAGAAAGACTAATATCGACGGCACAAAGTTCACACTTTGGTATGTCAACTACCAAATTACTAATGAAAGGCAATGTATGTCCCGGTATTTATAAAAATTTGGATGCATTTGTTGAAATTGCAATATTTGTAAAAGCTAGAAACCAATAATGAAAGCGTTTTTTGTTCGTGGGAATTAATCGAAAAGCCTTTTCAGCGCATTGATTTGGATTGGGTAATTCTGCGGATCATTTGAAATATTTCATTGACTGGTTGGTCAAAAGCTTTCAACCTATTAAATAATAAAATATTAAAATCATAGTTCTGTTTGATCATGTCATGATATGTCATGTTCTGTTTAATCCGGTTACCGAAAGTATTGTATTTTCCAATTATTTTAATTTCTTTCATTTTTCTTCTCTATATTTTTCTTCATTTATATCATAGTTAATTGATTATAAAAAATTTATATAAAAATTAAATAAAATATTTCAGACTTGTAATTATTTTGACTTTTTATAGCATGTTTATATTTATGCTATTAATCAAAATCGGGTGGCTCATTTTTGTTTACACTTGCCATTGGAATGACATATATTAAACTAAAATTCCACTTCCACGTCCTAGCCCCTTAGCTATTTCCCCTTTGGGTGTTTCTATATGTGCTTTAGGAAATTGTGGTAATTTTATTTCAACATACCAAAATGTGGGTATTTTAAGAATAATAAGGACAAACGTATATTTTATTTGAAAATAATTTGAAATAAATACGATTTAATAGATTAATTTTTGTAATCAGAGAATTTTATCTTATCTAATAAAAATATTTAAAATTAATTTTGATGAATTATTTTAGTTATTTTTAACAACATTAAAATGATAAATTATTGTTAATAAATAAAAAATTTTAAATATTTGGCAGAATAATTTTGAACAGAAATACTTTCAAAGTTCAATTATTCATATTGTTATATTTTCGATTATATTCACCAATACTTGGCGGAATTTGAAATGACTTAAATAAAATATGAATAATTAAAATTTTGTTTCATTAATTTAAAATTGGTTTTATTTTTATAACTGCGTTGTCTTGATTGTCGCACTTTAGTCACAAATAAGTTAAAAAGAACAAGTTACTTATTACAATAAGTAATTATTACAATAAAATTTAATACTGGTCAAGTTTAATTCTAAAAAGTTTGATTTCAATAAAATCATTTATGTTTACTAGTTGCAACTGGAGAAATATTCACAGAAGTAAAACAAATTCCACACTTTTTGAAATAACGAGAAATATGTTAACTCAATAATAATAAATATATAAACTTATTTGATTTATTTAATTTTTGGATTGATTTAAAATATTTAAAAGTTATTTTATGACAAACGTCCGTTTTTTGCCTATTTATATAATAATTTAGAGTTGACTAGAAATTAAGAAAATTTTATATTTAATACTGTCTTTTTCAATTATTGTTTCTATTTATCGATTAAACTTCCGACGTTTAATATATACCTTGTTTCACCACACCCTTGAAGTTGGCGGATTTATTATCAGGTCAGTCACAGTGGTGGATTTAGATTTTTGTGCGTGGAGGGGGGCGAGGAAAATTTTCAAGGGGCGCCACAAATTATGAAGATGGTACTACTCATTTTCCCGAGTATTGAATGAATACCAATATTATTATAAAGCATTAGATTCAGTAAATTTATTCTAGTAAATTTATTGATGTAACAAACATACCACTTTATTTATAATTTAAATTTGCTTACTGTGTGATTTCATTGAAGCAAAACGATTTATAGTCGATTCAAAGTCAATGTTCTCAGCCAGTTCGCGTTCTATTGAAATTAATGCTAATCCAGACAGACGTTCGTTTGTCATTGTTGATCGCAAATAATTTTTGATGATTTTCAGTCTACTGAAACTTCTTTCAGCAGTAGCAGATGTAACAGGAAGAGTCAAGTATATTTTATAGAGAATTGCTAAATTTGGAAGCCCTGGCGCCATCTGTTTTTCAACCAAGAAAGACAGCACCTCTTTAAGTTGTAGTTCACAAGATAGTAATGGGCGTATTGACGCATACACGTATTTGAAAGTATCATATTCTAGGATTGCTTTTTCAATATTAATATCGTTTTTGTAAATGTCGCATAAATTTTGAAAAAATTCTTTATTTTTTTCTGATATTTGTGATGGATCAAGACAGGAGAATAAAGCAACAGTGTTATGAAAATCATTAAAACGTTCATCTAGTTGTATTACAAGTGTATCCAAGACAGTGAAATATGTTTCACATTTGAAGCGTGTAGTTGGATCATTAACTCTTGCATCTCTGTTAAGTTCACCTGCCATGCGCTTCTTTTTTGCAATTCGCTTTTCTTTAAATTCTGTTTCAACATCTAGTAAGGAACAATTTTTGATAATAAATTATTTTACAGCAAACTTATTTCTGGCAACATAAATCAATTGTTTTGCAAACGCAATATCAATGCCCTTTCGTTGCAAATAGTTTGATAACACAAAGATATTATCTAACAGCTTTTGTAGAAATAGCATCAGAAAAACAAAAGAATATTTTGTTATCCTATAGCTTCTGCTCTGACACTTCCTTTGTGTTCTTTTGATTCCCCAAAATTTATATCTTCTAGAGTAGATATAATAGCAGAGAATGATCCAACAACGGAATCAACTGCATGCTTTCGGCTTGCCCATCTTGTATCAGAAAGTCGTTTTAGAGTATCTACTGTCGATTCATATCGAAACTTCTGATGTTCTTCGAGAATATGTAGTCGTGGTAGACTTGATGTAAGGAAATTATACAACTTTTCTGTGGTACCAAAAAACAACTGAACATCACTGTTAAGAGACATTGCTGCAATAGTCACCAAATTCAATGCATGAGAACAACAGTGAACAAAGATGGCATTTGGTGAAAGTGTCTTTATCTTAGTTTGAAGACCATTTTCAATCCCAGACATCACAGAGGCACCATCAGTAGTGGGATACCGGCCCTCTAGCTCAGAGGCCATCTAGCTCACATACCCCCCCCCCGGCAAAATTTTTTTTTCTAAGTTTAAAAGTACAAATTTTTTTAGAACAAAGACAATGACTCATTCAAGGTCATTGAAACAAAGACTATGACTCATCAAAAATTCCCAAGGTCATTTAAACAAAGACCATGACTCATTCAAGGTCATTGGATGACTCATCAAAAATTCTCAAGGTCATTTAAACAAAGACCCTGACTCATTCAAGGTCATTGGAAGAATCATCAAAAAAAAATTCAAGGTCATTCAAAAATTTTCAAGGTCATTCAAAATTTCTCAAGGTCATATTATTTTTAAACATTTTTAAATTTTAATTTACTACTTATAAAAATAAGTAGTATTTATTTTGTAAATTATTTTATTATAATTATTATTATTATTATTAATATTATTATTACTTTTTATTATTCTATTAATACTTATAAAAACTTTAATTATCATTATTATTAATATTTTTATTATAATAATTATTATTATTATTATTAATATTATTATTAATATTATTATTACTTTTTATTATTCTATTATTACTTATAAAAATTTTATTAATACTTATAATAACTTTAATTATTATTATTATTATTATTACTTTTAAAAACTTTTATTAATAATAATACTTATAAATACTTATAAAAATTTTATTATTATTATTATTATTAATATTAATAGTATTATTTATTATTATTATTATTAATATACTTATTACTTATAAAAATTATTAATACTTATAAAAACTTTAATTATTATTATTATTAATAATACTTTTAAAAACTTTTATTAATTTTATTATTATTATTACTTTTAAAAACTTTTATTAATATTAATACTTATAAATACTTATAAAAACTTTTATTATTAATATTATTATTATTAATTTATTAATAATAATAATAATAATAATAATAATAATAATAATAATAATATTATAATAAAAAAATGAAAACTATTACAAGTTTTCTAGATAAATAAGTTTCCAAATTAACAAAAGCAGTTTTTTAAAAACATTTATTATTCTGATAAATACACGTCATCAATATCAATGTTATCTTCGTTAAAACCATCGAAAAGCTGTCCATTATCACTGATTTCGGTAGAGTCATCAAAACTGGGGCTCGAACCACCGAAAAGCTGTCCATTATCGCTGATTTCGGTAGAGTCATCAAAACTGGGGCTCGAACCACCGAAAAGCGGCTCATCCAAGAAATTAACTTGGTCACTATCTATTGCATCAACCCCAAAATAATGCCCAAATGCGATACTGGTATTTTTCCCCACCCATAATCGCTTATCATCGTTATTACTCAAAGCGATTTTACTGTTTTTAAATGTGTACAGCTGATGGTTCCTCGTCCCTATCCTACTTTGAGGTACTGTGAAAACTACGTTTTTATTGTAGCAATCCAAATAAGACTGATGTTTGATGTCAGTCGCCAACAACTTCACCCCCTTAGCCCTCATTGTATCAGATTTGCCTAATAAACTATAGCACTTGGGTCTTAAGAAAACCCACTCCTTATACCCGAGACCTTTACTTTCATCTTTAAATTTTCCGATCACGGAATCTAATTTCCTCGAGTATAAGGGATGTGCCGGGTCGTAATTCGATGTATCTAAAAGGCTGTCTCTTATCATTGCCGGCAAAAGAATGTCAAGCTTACAGTGCTTAACCTCAAGAAAAAACGAATCAGTGTCGCCGGCAACGATATTAATATCACAGTTAAATTCTGATCTATATTTTGCCAATTCATTATATTGTAATTGGTACATCCGCAGCTTAGACAGGTCTAGTACTGATTGGCCAATGTAGCTAGGCCTGTCTAAACATATAGAATCTTTGTTCAGATGAGCAGCAATCAAATCATCCACTATTTTAATGGACTTTTTGAAAGTCGGTTTTGAAGCATATACAATCATCTTTTCAGCTGAATTGCATAGCCTCAAATTCATCCGTTTTTTCAAATTCTCAACGGATTTACCATATAAACTGTTATTAAATAATTTATACAAATCTCTATGAAGCTCGCACTTTTAGTTTGAGCGTAAATCTGTATTTCTTTGTATATATTCTTTAAAAATAGGTGCTTGTTTAAATTTAATTGCCCTATGAATACACTCAACTTCTGCACCCAATTCTATATACAGCTTGAGAAGTCTCCAGTGAAGAACATGGTTCTTCTTACTGTAATGCGTGAGCATTAACTTCTCAACTTTTGAATTGGGCGGCCACATTTTTTCCGGAGCAAGCGGAAAGTCATTCAAATACTGATGCACACGCTCAGGGATATTGATGTCAACTTCCATTGTATAACCATACGGAAGGAATTCAATATTCGCATTCACGCATTCACTCAGCACATCATTCAGATTATCATGGACCCAAACAAAATCACCATACGGAAGGTTTTGGCTAAGTGCCCAGCCATATAAATTATTAATGCCGATATACAAGAGTTCTGTATCTTCAGAACTTGCAACATGATGTTTGTTAACAAATGTTAACCCACCCCGTATTCCACCCTCATAGAAATTAAACATTTCCATGTCCTGCAAAAGTTCTATGGGTTCCTTTAATGTCATGACATTCCAGGAATTCCAAGTTTATCCATTAATGCGATTTGAACAAGGTTTTGATTTTCTAAATCAAATCGAATATTTTTACGGGAACCCCTTAAGTCAACCTCTATTTCAGGTTCATCGTTTATTTCAATATTTACAGAACCCCCTATTTGATTATATTCAGTTTCGTCATCACTAATGATGATTTCTATTTTTTTAATTTTAGCAGGGATACATGGCACGATTTTATCAGCAGGTCTTTTTGATTTTTTAGTAACAGTTGTATTATTGTTTATGTTTTTAGTGATCTTTGCATTGTTTTTGTTATTATTATTATTATTACTAACATTTTTCGCATTAATCATTTGAAATAATGCCGTTTTATTAATTTTAAATTGATTTAAATGGCTAGAGTGTTTCTTATAAAACTCTAGATATTCAATGTCTTGGGCTGTATCGCATTTAGGGCAAATAAAAAAGTCGATGCCATAGAATCTATGACCGTAGTAACTTTCCATAGTCGTATGGCATTTCGAGTTATGACCAATTCCAGATTGGCAATAGTTTTTATACAATCGACCTGATAAATATGTAATTATTATCAAATGTTTATTATTATTTAAATCATATATGAATCAAATAATAATATATAAATGATGATAATTATGTAAATATTTTAATAAATTAATATTCGTATTATAAATCGGTTATTTCTATCATAAATCACATGTTTGAATAACATTTCGTAAAATAATTTATAAAAATTAATATTCTTATTATAATCATATATTCATTTTCATATTATAAATCATATATTTCTATTATAAAAATAAATCACATATTTCTATTATAAATTAATAATCGTATTATAAATCATATATTTCTATTATAAAAATAAACCACATATTTCTATTATAAAAATAAATCATATATTTCTATTATAAATCACATGTTTGAATAACATACCGTAAAATAATTTATAAAAATTAATAATCGTATTATAAATCACATATTTCTATTATAAAATTAATATTCTGATTACAAATCAAATATTTCTATTCATATTATAAATAATATATTTCTATTATAAAAATAAATCACATATTTCTATTATAAATTAATATTCGTATTATAAACCATAAATTTCTATTATAAAAATAATATTCTGATTACAAATCAAATATTTCTATACATATTTCAAATCAGATATTTCTATTATAAATTAATAATATTTAAAGTATTATATTATATTACTTTACATATTATTAACTTATACTCATTAAAATACTCTTATAAATTAATAATAAATTTTAAATAATAATGCTCATTAAAAATAATAAAAATCCTACATTTTTTAAACGAAATCTCATCTCCCACAGAAACGTCAGCATCCATAGAAATCTTGGCATCCCCAGAAACGGGGGCATAATTGTTGTCTTCCCCAGAAACGGGGGCATAATTGTTGTTTTCACCAGAAACCGGGGCATAATTATTGTCATCCCCAGAAACGGGGGCATTATCAATAAATGTCTCGTCCAAATCTACTGACGCTGCTGAATGAATATTTTCATTGATATCATCACTAATAATTTCTGAAAAACATTAATAATAATAATTAAATAAATAAATTTACCAATATCGGAATCATCGCTATCTTCTATTAAAATAATTTCCTCATTTGTAAAATTTTCTAAAATTATATTAAAATAAATAATAATAAAATTAAAAATTACCAGGAACAAATTCGTTGACACCGTCAATTTGATTTTGAAGTTCAGTTATATTAAACCAATCTAGAAAAATAGAATAATAAAATAAATTAAAAAATAATAATTTACAATTTTCTTCGGCCAACAATTGTCGTAAAATTCTTGAATTCTCCATTTTAAAATTTTTGAAATCGCGCGAGTGAATATTTGAAAATTGATAAATTTGAATTAATTGTGATAACTTTGGAAATTGTCAATGTTTATAAAGAGAATAATATTTTCAGGATTTAGCCAATCACATTTAAGCAATACACACATATAGGTGAGAGATTTTTAGACATGTTTTCTTTGTAAAACACATGCAGTCTACACCGTGACTGCATGCGTTCTTTGTAAAATCACATACATACTTTTGTTTGTATGTGTTTTCTTTGTAAATCACATACATACATTGAGTTTGCATGTGTTTTCTTTATTCAATTTGTGTATGTATACACTTATCATGTGATGATCACGCACTTATCATGCACTGTCTTTGTGATCACGCACTTATCATACACTGTCTTTGTGATGATGCATTAGCTTATCTTTAATTAAACACATAATAATAATAATATTAATAATAATAAAAATAATAATAATAATATTAATAATAATAATAATAATAAAAATAATATTAATAATAATAATAAAAATAATAATATTAATAATAATAATAATAAAAATAATAAAAAATAATATTAATAATTATAATAATAATAATAATTATAATAATAATAATATTTATAAAAATAATAATAATAATAATAAAAATAATAATAATAATTATAATAATAATAATAATAATAATTAAAAGATAACGCCAATAAAAAACCTTTCGTACGATATATTTCGATAGCACAGCTATCATCTTCAGGTACTCAAAACCAACTAAAAGTATTATGAATTAACATTTAATTTAAACAAATTATTTTTTATTAATTTAATTTTTTAATAAATAAATATTTTTAAAAAATATATTTTAAATTAATTTTAAATTTAAAATTTTTTTACTTATATTCTAATTTTTAAAAATTAATGTAATTTAAAATTTTCAATTATTTTAATAATATTAAAAAAACAAACATGATTTAACATACGTAAACTATTTAAAAACATTCAAAACATTCGTAGTCACAGCACTCTGCACATTCATCTTTGGATCCAATGACCTTATCAACAATGCTTCACATATCACTCGTTCCCAATAACTATTAAAACTTCTCAACAAAATTCTAAAATCAGACATTCCTATATCACTATTGTGTTCACTAATATTGGTCAAACCCTTCAATCGACAATGCTCTAGAACTCGAGTACAGAGATGACGGGAAGTCTCTCCAATGTATGTGGCATTACACCCATTACATGTAAATTGATAAACGAGATCAGAACACAATCCAAATAATAATAATAATAATAAAAATAATAATAATAATAATAAAAATAATAATAATAATAAATAAAAATATTAATAGTTAAAACATAACAATAAACATTAATACATTTATTAATCATCAAATCTCTTGGATAATAACCAAGCTAAGCAATGTTGACCACATGTTAAGGTCCATGGTTTTTGATACATAGTTTTATTATAGACAATAGGTTTACCCATTGTTTGCAGTTTCGAAACCATTAAAGCAGGATAATAGAAACCCATAGGATCAAATACAAATATCTTGCTAGGTTTCATATATATTGCTAACCAATGTTCTCCACCGAGATGAGATGATTGAGTATTGACGATTATGGCTTGATTATTACGTAAATATGGAATTTTATCAAGAGGAAAAACCCCTAAAAATTCATGTCCTAGTATTTGTTTTCCAATTCGATAGACCTGAACAGAACTACATCAATAATATTAATAATACATTTAAAAACTTACTCCATGACAAATTATCATAAATTATCTATACATTTATACCAACAACGTTTGAACTTTGTTCAAACCAATACTGTTCTGTTTGCAGTTATTTGAACCTCATTTTCAAATACTCCATATATTACAACATGTACCGGTTCAGTTGTAGCTTTAGCAAACTTTATATCTAATCGTAAATTTCCATTTTGAGGTAATTGACTCTGATTTAAATCAAAATCGGGTGCCAAAACAAATGTGAAGAATGGGTATTTGCTTTTAAAATCTTCAAGAGTGATACCACAATTAAGGTTTTTATCCAAATAACCCATATTTCTAACTATACTCTGCATATATGTAGCACAATAATTATCATTATCGAAATCTTGAGTATATGTTTCTCTATAATCACTATTTTTCGATAAAGTTAACGATGTTACACCAAAGTTTTTGAAAATTGAGCTCGATGTTAAGCATGATCCATTATATTGAGATTCACTTTGAAATGTTACCAATATAAAGTTGGGCATTCTTCTATCTCCAAATATTTGTTCCTTATAGAAAGAAGCTGAACCCTTAGCAATAGCAAATTGAACAATTTCCTTTGTTTTCAATGGATATATTGCATGCTTAGAATTAAGCCCCAATTGATGACCGGCTAATACAGAAGGCTCAACACGAACTCTTCTCACCAATAATTTTGCATCAACTAATTGAAGAATTGGTGCTGTGGTAGCACTCGTTAGTGATAATGCCGAATCAGATCTTTTCAATCTAATGTGTACATTAACACCTGGGAATAAATATTTCGGTTGATCCATAAAATCGAGTTGTAATGATGAGCACATGGTAAATAATTTCGAGCCTTTAATCCACTTTTTCCTATCGTCATCACTACCATAACCCATAGGAGTTAAACATGTATTTTTAGTATCGCTATTGTAATTTATAATAGTTTCTATTAAAGCTTTGTGAATATATGTACTGTTACCATCCTCAATCTTGATATTATTAAATCCGAGAACTGCATCTTTAAAAAGCGTATGAAACAAGAAATTGTTTGGTATTACATCACTAGGTTCACCCAACGGTTTTCTATCTTTATCTAAAACTTTGATCTGAACAGTTAACAATGTATCATTCAAATCTAGAAATTCAGTTTGGGAACCATTAATATAAAATTCAATATCAGTTCTACTATCCATAATAGAATTCATCGGGAATACATCTTCAAAGGCCCCCATTTCAATTACTGCTTGGGGAGATGGTCTATCAAATAAGCACAATTCAGATTTACCACAAATCATTTTTGAAATATAGTTCCATGTCCTTTCATTCGTTTGTTTATATGTTTATGATGTCTTTTACGTTTTTGAGCCGGTGCTTCGGGTTTTTGAAACATACCTGCAACACTAGGTAGAACTTTCCCTAACTCGGATAATGCATTTGATTTCAGAGATGGTAATATTTTCTGCTCATTCATTATCACATCTTTAGCAGTTTTCATACCAAAACTACCAATGCGTTTAAGAATAGGAAGTGCAAATCTACCAATTGTTCTGAACCATCCTGATCCATACTGTTTACCAATAAAATATGGTAATTCGTCACCACTTTAGCTACCACTATACATACTAATAATATCGTTATTGGCCATCTAATTTACGAAAATGTAATGTCAAATGAGTTTTTGTATCTTTACTAAATTCAATAAATTTACCGCTATCATCACGAATATTTATTTCTATATTGTTTATACATGATTTTGATACCGGTAAGTACATGGGATTATCGATATTTATATTGACAACTTCATCCTGGTCATGTTTATCAACCCAAACAGATTTCAAAAGAGGAACCAAAGAATCACCAACAATTATAGGATCGATGATGTTAGTATATATGAACATTTGCCTATGAAGTTTTATTATTTTTGGTTTGCGTACACCAAAAGCACTTGCCCTATATGTTTGCTTATCTAATCCCAATGTATTAGCCAAATTTTTATCAAATGTAACTTCACAAATGTTATTATTCAGACTGAATTTGCATATTCCATCTTTAAGAAATTCAATAGTTTTAAATATATGTAAACAATTTAATGAAATATATTTATGTAATTCTTCAAGTGTTTCAATATATAATTCATTAGTAAATGTAAATGTATCTTCCACCTCATTAATATATGATACAGATATTTTGATGTTTTCGATCGTTACACTTTTCTCATCAAATGTTTTGAATCGTATTAGGTATTCAGTTCCAGGAACAACAATGCTAAGCTTATCACAACCCATTCGCTTGGCATCCTCAATACTTTCAAACTTTATTGTAAATGGGCTAAAATCACAACTAACATTCAATCCATCTTTGAAAAACATGCCACTATTTTCATCTAAAATTTGATTTGGAATATGACAATATCGTTCAAAATTATTGATTGATAAAATACCACTACAGGTTTTGGGAACACGCTTCTTGAATTCGATTTTACAATGACTATAAAATTGGAATGTATTGTACACAAATGTAAAGTCTTGCAAAGCAACTTCCCAATTTCCATGTAAATAAATGGGATTTTGAAGATCAACCATAAATTTACTTGCTTGATTTTCCGGATGGATTAGTGGGCAACTATTACTCGGTAAAATTGTATAGAAACTCATTTTACTAGGTCTTTTGATGATATCCATGAGGGTTTTTGATATCCATGCCATTTGACATAGTATTGTTTATCCTTACCCACCATTTTAGTTTTCAATATTTTCTGAATTCTGAACACTGTAGGTTTGGAAATAACTTGTAATTCCTGTTCATAGAATTTCCCTTGTATTAAATTGTTATCACTATCTTTAATAACATACATTACAGGACTCTGTTTAGTATTAATTTTAGTAATTTGAAATACCTCATCACTCCAATTACTATCGAAATTTTTGATGAAAGGTGAAGCAGATATTTTACTAATTCTAACGTGATCACCAACTTTATATTTTGGTTTTGTAATAGGAACTTTTTTAGACTGTACTCGTGTTTTTGAGCTGATATCTACGGGTCTCAAACCATTCAGACCTCGATGTGATGAATTATTATAACTAACAAGTATTTTCGGTAATACATTTATCCATATTTTATTACCTTGATGCACAAAATATTTCTTCAATCTATCCCTCAATGTCCGGTTAAATCTTTCAACATGTGCGGCTTTGTATTGAGAATGTACAGAATAATGATTTATTTTGAGACGATCCAGAATTTGCTTAACTTTACTATTGTAAAACTCTTTGCCTAAAATAATAATAATAATAATAATAATAATAATAATAATAATAATAATACCTAAATCGGTTTGCAAATTGTCTGGATGACCATTTTTAAACATTGAGTTAATTGCTTTAGATATTTCATCTGCAGATTTTGTCTTTGTTGGTACACCGCGAGCAAAACGACTGAAAACATCAATACACGTTAAAATATATTTATAACCCTTGTTAATCTTCGAATACGGTATCATTTCCATCAAATCCATTTGCCATAAATCATTAATACCGAATGTCTTATAAGCTCTTGTTGGAAATCTTTTCCGCATTGGTTTGTTTAAACTGTACGCAAGCTGATCTGACAACCACTTTTGCGTTTCCTTTTTCGACTTTGGGACTCTTTTCTTTAACTTTGCCACTCCACCGAAACCTGCTTCGTCTTCTGGGTTCGTCCAAATTTTCTCCATTACAACAAGATGATTTAAATTTTAATTTAACATTAGGTAATGATTGCCTCATCGTTTATTGTGATAATAATGATAATGCTAATGGTAACATTGCTCCGATAAAACCACCTTGTTGTTTATATATGATTTTTCTCATTTGATTACGATTTTTATTATTTACTAGTGATAACAAAGGCTTACGATGTTTATTCAATACTAGTTTTTTAGAATTACTGATTTTAATTTTACCTCTGACTACTTTTAATAGAATTTTGAGTAAATCATCGACAACAAAAGTTGGAAATGATTGTAAAATAGACATTCTTTTCATACTCGAGGCCTTTAACAATGCATTAAAATATGGGAAACTCCTATGATTTTTTACAATTTTAACTGTTTTCTTACTCTTTTTAATAATGTTTTTCGAAATTAGATTCATTGCAGGGTAATTCTCAGTTATTAGCTTTTTAGATGGTGTATAACTGGTTTTTGGTGGAACTTTATTTATAGTCTTTTTAATACTTTGTCTAAGTTTTCGGATATTTTTAAGCCTGGATTTCATAAACATTTTTACACGTTAATGTTTTCAACTTTGTTTATAAACAATGACACCTTCTTTATTGAAAATATCTGTTTATACCCGTAAATCGTCATTGCATTGTTGTGTGAAATCAATAAATATATATCCATGTGGTGATTTTGTAGCATCTTGAAATGCACTGATGAGAAAATTACGATTATTAGGGTATGCCTGTCGAGCAAGAAAATCAATAACTGTTGCATCTCTAGGATTCTTGAAAATAACTAAATATTGAACATTTAAATTCCTTGTTCGATGTGCGCCACCCTGATGAAATAGATTTTGAGTAATAAAGATCACAGTAACACCAACATGTCTACTGATTTTTGTGAATAAATTATTAAAATCCTTTTCTTTATTAGCTTCCTGATACAAATCATCAATAATGATGACATCACCTTTCCTTAAACGACTTGACCAGTTTCTATCGAAACCCTTTACTATTTTCATGTTTTTCAATTTACAGAAATTATCCTGAGTTAATCCATGTTCTTCCTCTGCACCCTTATGCCAATAAATCTTGTTGAATTTTGTTTGAAATAAATTATATTTCAGTAATTTAAACACAAACATAGTTTTACCACTACCACTTGGGCCGACGATTTGATATACAGCATCATTTCTTAATTCCATTATTAATTTGTATAATTATAGGTTTTTGTTTATATTATATGATTTAATGAACTCTTCCTAAAAATTATATATATATAGCTTAATATTTCTTTATTGTTTAATTATGTTATCAAATATAAATTATAAAGGAACTTTCGATGTATCAGAAATGACGTTTCCAAATGGTAAACCACAGCAAATTGTAGATAGGAGTGGAAAATATCCTATAATATTTTTCAAATCCGGCAAATGCAGAATCATGGGATGTAAGAAACCTTTAGATGTCAATAAATTACAATACAGAATAAAGGATATTAAAATACAGTCAATTACAGTTACCATGGATATAGGACAATCTATCAATCTATACAACATGTCAACAAAATGTCTTTGTATGTTCGAACCAGAATTATTTCCTGCACTGAGGCTTTTAAAATACAACCTAATGTGTGTTAACGTGTTTGCTAGTGGCAAAATAGTTATATTAGGGGTGCGAAATCTAGAATACAAAAATATTGTTTGTGACATACAAAATGAAATCACCGGATTGGTCGATATCTGATTGGCTAATGATTGATTAAAACAACTTGCTTATTCATTTGATTTCATTTTTAAAATATTATACCATTATGTATGCTATGCCAAAGAAAAATATCGCTGAATACGGTAAATTTATCTTTTTTTATTTCATTTTTTATATTTTATTTAGACAAATATGCCCCAGTGATAATCGATCGTATTATTTATTACTATCCTCAAATAAAGGAGATTTTGAAGAATCAAGAACCGTCAATGCATCAACAGCTAATATACAATGAAACAAGAATCGATATTTCCAATCTGATTAAGCAAGCTCTTTGGGACAATGAAATAAACCGAATGGTCAAGGAGATGGAAACTGAATACCCATGCATTCTAGGGTGTAGCTGTTGTGATTTCAGATATCAACGCTATGTGGAATGGAATCTTACAAATTCAATACGAAATTTTCAAAAAATGAAACTTTTAAGAAAATAATTGTATTTTATTTTTGTTTGTTTTGACAGTTTTAGTGTTGGTAATAAATGTTTTTGTATTTTATTTGTGTTGTTTTGTTAGTTTTATTTTGGTAATAATAATAATAATAAAAATAGTAATTTTTAAATAGTAAAATAGTAATTAGTATAGAAATAATAGTAATAATAACAATAATAATAAAAATCATGATAATTAAAATAATAATAACAATAATAATAATAATGATAATAAAACACGTGATATTAATAATACATTTTATATAGGTGATATGTGTAAAATCATATATGTAAACTCAACGGGTTAATTTACATACAGTTTTCCAGTCACGCACTTATCTTGCAATTATCATGCACTTATCATGCATTGTCTTTGTGATCATGCATGATTCTGATTGGTTAATCATTATCTGTCAAGGGTATAAAAGTGCGTTACCACATTATTAAGATCATAAATCAAACATGACCAAGAAAATAAGTGTCCAACCAGTTCAGATGTTCCACAATTATAAAATGTATTTTTTAAAGGAGCCTATCAATATGCAATTGGCAAATCCAGTCAAACTCAATAAAACGCAATTTCAATCTCTTGCTGGTACTCTCTCAATGTTAGATATCAAGGATATTGATAATACATTCAAAAAGATCAATTCCAATTTAAAATGCAATGAAAATGCTTTCTTCACGAGTCAATATACCAGATATTATGATGCATTTACAGAAATTGGATTCAAAGAACAGGAAAACTGGTATATAACAATAACAATCCAAGGATATAAAGCTGATCAAAACGATGTGCTTTCTCCAATCTGGAAAATTGTTACTGCTAGACTTTCACAGTTATTTTAATGTATAGTGTTTAGTGTTTAATAAATGTATTTATGTTTTCTTTGTTATTCTATAAACAAAATCATAAGTAGTTTTAAAATAGATTTAAAAATGATGTCTGAAAAAGGTAAAATATAAAATATAAAATAATTAATTAATTAATTTCGTTTAGAATATTTAATAAACTTTTTGTTTGATAAACTCGAAGAAATAACCGGTGTAAAAATTAGAGATATGTTGACTCTAGTTGAAGCATTGAGTAAAGAAGATTCGAGTTGTGATTCTGGATGTCTGAGTGATGATACTGTTAATGATGGAGAAATTAATACTGAAATTATTAATGATTCTGAAGAAATTATTGATGATAATGGTAATGTTGAAGAAAATATTAATGATACTGAAGATACTACCGAAATTAGTAAAGATGAGCCGACCGACTTTAAGAATTGTATTGACCATGTTATAGAAAATATTATGATAGAATATTGTGGTGATGAAGACTGTTCGTGTAATAATCAATAAATCTTTAAAAATGTAGTTTTTTATTAATAATAATAACAAAGAAATATTTATTAAAATCTACGATAAACTTTGTTACATAAATATAAAACAGATGCTCCAATGATTAGTTTTAATAAAAATTTGCAATTTTCGATATAAATATCAGAGCGTTTGGCTTCTGCTGCAACTTGAATAATCGCTGTCTATCCACCGTTTGTTACTACCCACGGGTCAATTTTTGTTTCTATTACCTAAATAATGATAAATTAATAACAATATAAAGTAATATACCTCTATAGACCATTGGAAATAATTTTCATAGTCGGATCCAGATTTTAATATCATGTGTTTCATATACATTAATCCTACTATTATTCGCATCCATTTATTATTTTCATCGAACATGTAACTAAATAATGATTGGAATGCCTTCTTTCTCTCCAATGTTGGCAAATTGAGAATTTTTTCATAATCAAATGGTATGGCTTCAACAATTTTCTCGGTACGGTTTACCATAAATTTCATGTTTTTAATGATTTCATCTTCTTCACTATTATTAGAGACCAGCTCATTCAATAAAGTTATGAAAAATTTAGTTTCTGATATTTTATAAAAATATTTGAAAGTGTAAGCGTATTTATACTATATTCGACCAATCAGAATCATGTAATACTAAGAAAATATGTAAAAATATATAATGGAAATGGCAATGATGATTTGTTGGCACTGTTAACTTCTTTCAAGCTGTTGCCGCCACTGTTAACTGGGTGTTGTTGTAATTTCATTATACGATTGAACTGATCAGTTGTTTTATTAGAATAAAATTTTATACTATATTGAACTTGATTCATCAATATTTCATTAAGTTTATGATTTTCTTTCAATTCTAATATTGATTTTCTTAATTCATTTTTGATAATACCAATGGTCTTATTTAAATATATAATATCATCATATAATTCGTTTTTAGCTCTTTTTAAAGTCTCATATGTATGTTCAAATCGGAATTCTAAATTACTCATTCTTTCAGATAATCTTTTGACTGGAGTTTTCAAATATCTAGGCCTATCTATCATATACAAAATATCCATCAATACTGCTGTATCAGGACATACACATCTTGTTGAATTTTTACCTTGAACGGTTACAACAATTGAGTTGACCATATTAAAAACTAATAATATTATTAAAATTTCTTTAATCATTTTCAAATCTATATAAATTAATACTTATTGTTTATAGCTAAAGATTTATGTGTGTGTGTCTAAATTAGTATAAAAGTAATTGTTATTTCAATTTTTATCATTAAAATGATTGTACCGAGCGCAGTTCAAGCTATGAATGAAATTAAACATTATGGTAATTTATTATTACTAAATATTATTATTATTACTTGTTTTTAGATGATTATTTTAAAGTTATTAAAGAACGTCTGGAATTCTATTATCCAGAAATACATGGAATCATGGATAAGCCAGCATCAATAATTCCAGACTTGATATTCAATCATACATCAATATGGATATTTACTGTAATCGATGAGTTCCTATGGGATATCGAACAAAACAATTTGTCCAAAGATATGGAACCCGAATACCTTTGCGGTGATGGATGTCATTGCTGCGCTGCCAGATATCGGAAGTATGTGGAATGGGCTTTGAATAAAGCTCTTCGACAATACTACTATAGTAGAATTATCTCTTTATAATAAATTTGTTGTATACGTCTTGGTTTTTTATTATATAATGTTAATAATAATAAAAATAAAAGTTTTTAAAAGTATTAATAATAATAATAATATTAATAAAAATAATAATAAAAATAATAATAATATTTATAAAATAAAAATAAAATAAATTTACAAAATATATACTACTTATAAAAATAAGTAGTAAATTAAAATTAAAAAATGTTGAAAAATTATATGACCTTGAGAAATTTTGAATGACCTTGAAAATTTTTTGATGACTCATCCAATGACCTTGAATGAGTCATGGTCTTTGTTTAAATTACCTTGAAAAATTGATGAGTCATCCAATGACCTTGAATGAGTCATGGTCTTTGTTTAAATGACCTTGGGAATTTTTGATGAGTCATAGTCTTTGTTTCAATGACCTAAATGAGTCATTGTCTTTGTTCTAAAAAATTTGTACTTTTAAACTTAGGAAAATTTTTTTTGCCGGGGGGGGGTATGTGAGCTAGATGGCCTCTGAGCTAGAGGGCCGGTATCCCACTACTACCTTCATAAGCCTGTCCTCTACAAAGTGTAATGTCAATGTTTCGCTTTTGTAACTCCGTTAATATTATATTAGAAAATGCTGCAGCATTACTGTTTTCCAACGTGTAGAAGCCTATAAATCGTTCAACAACTTGTCCTGATTTTAATACCAATCTTAAAGAAACTGACATCTGATCAACTCTGGATAAATCAATTGTTGAATCAACAATTTGAGAAAAGAATTGTGCAGAAATTACTTCCTTATCGATATTTGCGGATATTTCAGAGGCAAGTTATTGAATTAGGTCATTTTGTACATCATGACATAAATAAAGTTCATTTTTCTTTTCAAACTTTAAATGATTGTCCAAAGTGGAATCATATTTAGCCAATAAAAATAGCAATTCACGAAAATTTCCAGTATTACTACACCTCTCAGAGCCAGAATGTTCTCTGTGTCCTCTAAAAGGCAAACCTTGTTTTGCTAAAAAAAAACGTTGCATCTACCATTCGTTTCAAAACTTCTCTATTTTTTTCCACTTGATATTACAGTTTTATCATTTGAAATGCGATATTTAGCCAGAAAATATTGGCATATTGCACTTTGATGTTGATTGGAAGTTTCATGTTAAACG
Organism: Schmidtea mediterranea; assembly: GCA_022537955.1. NCBI lineage: Eukaryota > Metazoa > Platyhelminthes > Tricladida > Dugesiidae > Schmidtea > Schmidtea mediterranea. The sequence continues at coordinate 77,228,870 of CM039680.1, forward strand.
ATTTTTTCCATGCCTTTTTTCCAGTTATAAACTCCAAAATTTGGGTCGGACCATTCCTTGCTATAATTTTCAGTTTTACAATCAGCGAATAACCAGCAAGCTTGGCAATGCATTTTTTGATTTGTTGGTGCATAGACAAGCCAATTTCTTTCCTCCTTCATACTACCTTTTCCAAAGCATTTTGTGTACCATGAAATTTGAAACTTGTGCCCCAATTCATCTGTCGGAAATTGAAATGGTTCATTGAGTCCAGGTTGACATGGTCTGATTTCAAACAATTTTCGTATCAGTTTCGAGCTTATGCTCGTATTAATGTAGAGTCCTGGATCTGTAGGGAAGTCGGATTGAGGAAGAAGTGGTTCTTGTAAAATATCTGAAGCAAGTTGTTTTTCCACTGTATCAAATTCTGAATCACCCTGATTATGTTTCAAGCCCTGAGCAGGTAATGTTACCGTCTCAGTATTCTCTGCACATGAATGAATAGCTGGGTGTTGTTCATCAACTGCAGATAGTACTTGCTCATTTTCAACAAGAACTTCAGATGATGTTTCTGTCTCAATACAGGCTCAATACAGGAACTTGAATGCGTAGATGGGTGTTGATCATCAAATACATGCTCATTTTTAGCAGAAACTTCAGCTGATTGAACTACTGGCAGTTTAGACTGTTTAGTTATAAATTATGTTAACTTAATACATTTGCTAGCATCTGCCTTGAGACTGGCTTCCTTTGCCAATTTACACCTAGATGATCCACTTAATTTGGTAACTGATTTTCTTTTATTAGTGTCACCAGCTGACTCAGCCATGGCTCTAATTTAAATTTTATTTGAATTAAATATTGAATATTATTTAATATTTCAATAGTAACGCAATAATTTGTTTGTCAAAAAAGTCCAAATTGAGAATAATTATTATGGTTAGATTTATGTACAAACACTATACAAGCTTAAAAACTTCAAACTGTCGCTCTTCACTGGAGCTATGTAATATTATTAATAAGATGCAGCATAACAGCTGGAGTTGCTTAAATCCAGTTGAACTTTGTACACAGACAAAACTGTAATAAGAGAAAGGTCAGGCCGTCTGGCTAGTGGCAGTCTCAGCACTGCTAAGTAAGCAGTAATCTACACTACTGAAGAATTTGCCTGCTGCTGTGCTGCATCAACTATGTTTAACAACATAGCAGAGTAATATGTACTATCAATAATAATAATAATAATCTATAAACGGTGACTCTGAGCAGCTGTATGCTGCAGTGATAGTAGAATAAATTTCAATTCATTTAGATTTTCCAAATCAAAGATATACTAAATTGTCAGTGTCAGTGATCGGATTAATCTTGATGCTTGTACACATTCATAAAAATTATCTTTGGGGGCCCCAATTAGGATTCAACAGGGGCGTGGAGGGGCGACCCGTCCCCCACGCCTATAGCTAAATCCGCCACTGGACATAACAGAAGCGAATTGTTGTGTTACAATATTGTTACGTTATCTTCTCTTTCGGGTCATTGACTGTCGTTAAAAGATTTTACGCCTACTTTCAACTATCGACTCCTGTTTCGATTAATTAGAGTTATATTACACACATACTTCACTTAATCTGCGAGAAGAAATTCACTCTCGACAACTCATTATAACCTTCTCTTCTATCTATTATTAATCGTATCAGAAAAACATTTATACCTATTGCTGGTGTACTGGGTGTAGTGAATTTGTTTAAATCTGTGCAAAGCTTATTCAAACTTATTCCCCTCTATCAAAATACCTCCTTTTCTTAGGGTCTATGCTGTCTCACCCAGACGCCCCGCAATTTTAATCCTACCACTATATACCCATGAGCAAGCTCATGTTGGTACTGTATATAACAGCTAAAACTTCATGAGCAGGTAAGCTCCATTTTTAGAACTACTCCTCATGACATTTTCACTTTCGGGTTCCTGACTACCGATGGAAGGTCTTACGTCTCTTTCTATCTATACGCTTGTCCATACTCATCTATTTCTACAATTCCTATATCAATTTGTCATCATTACTCTTTATTTACTAAAATATGTTTCAAATATTTGGGCAGCGTTCCGCCCTTATTTTATGGAAAATTCCTTGTTTCATACAAATGTTAGCCTATGGTAAATTGAAATGAATGCATTATTATAAGGTCATTATTTTAGTCAAACAACTCATATTTGCTTATCTATGGTCGCCACAGTTACCACCACTCATAAATCTCTATATTATCATCTCACAGATCTATGACAAAATGTATCATTTTATTTTAATTTTCCACCGCGATGATTATCAAACAATGTACGTGATTTAACTCTACTTTATACTTTCGTTGACCTAAATTTCTATCACTAGTCGTACCCTTGATAATATAATAATCGGCAGGAGTTAAATTAAAATTCAATTTTCCTACTTAAATATATAATAATGTTATCCCTTTAATTATGGCGATCTTCCCGCAGTTTACCCTCTTACCGCTCCGACCAACATTGAAATGGCCGCCACGGTGGCCTACCCCGCGATCAGTGCAACGAGGCCTGACTGGACTAAGCAGACACCGAAGGGTGGTTAGCGATAAGGTAACACGTCAACGTTCCACAAAATTAACTGTAGAAATTGAATATTACCCTATCACTTTCCACAAATTAATATGCATATAAAATGAATATAAATAAGTTAGGGGGAACCTGCCGAGCGATGCCAAAAGACATCGCGGCCATCCAGAATAAGTTAAATTAAACAAAACATTAACTTAGAAAAATATATTTCTACAAAAAACAATACTTACAATCAGTCAAGCATCCAAATTTGAAAAATTGTCATACGTTGGCATAAAAATTGACTAAACAATTGTCTAAAACAAATTGTCTCAACAACTGTCTAAAAATTTTGTGTCTACAAAATTTCTAAAAATTATGAAAATTACTGCTGTATATATAGTGTTTTCATGTCTGGGTGCGACCAATCAGAGTATTTTTCGTGGGGTTTTATTGCTTTAATTTTATTTTAAATATTTTATTTTTCTCCTTATTTTTCACTATTTTTTGATATTATTTTCTCAATATCTCGTAAATTTTTATTTTTTATTATTTAACCATTCTTTTTGATTGTTTCGCTTTTTACCCTTTGATATTTAAATTTTTGGTCGCCGCTTCCGCCTATGTATTTTCTAAATCATTTTCAATAAATATATGAAAATGTATTCCATGTACAATGAAAGTAATATATGTTTTGAGAAATTAATTTAAGAATATTTTTCTAATCAAGTTTCTTTTCACTAGCAATTAGATTAACCACTACTTGTACTTACAAATTAATTTATCATTCAGTAAACAATAAGAGTTGGGGGTGAAAAGATTAGAAAATCTATAAAAATAAATTTAAGTAATTATTTGATGAGTTAGCAATTAATTAATTTAGGGACGTGTGAAAATTAAATGAAAAGGTTGACATTAATCTTTGAAAATAACTTTTAGTAATTGTTCATTGTTGGACGTAATTAAAAATATTACAAAAATGGTAGAAAAATTTCAAAGTTTTTTAACTAAGTTTTACAAAATAATTTCAATAAATCACATACAAGACTGTAAAGAAATAAATTTTTATTCAGAGAAAATACAACAATTGATTGAGCTTCAATGATTATTAGTTTCTTGATAGCAATCAGGTAACTAAACAACCAAACAATTTGGAGACATCAATGATTGATAAAAGAGTCGAGAAGTTAATAAAAATTGTAATTGAAATTGTATTTCTTTTGATTGTTCAAATTTTTATGTGCTTTTATTTAAACATTTCTTGGTCAGTAAACAATTTTTGATATTGATTTGTTCAGTAACTAGTTATTGATAACATATTGTGAGTGTGTGAATAACCAAGTATTTTAAGGGAAAATGATTGAGAGAAAATTTTATTTTTTTTAAGTGGGTTAAGTTGGGTGAATATCGGTGTTCAAAGAGTAAATATTATTTAAATATGTCATTTTAATGAATAAGTAAATTATTCAATGCCTAGTATGTATATAGAGAGTTGTACAGTATTCGGTTATTTGTATACAGTACCTAGTGATTGTTTTTCAGTTATTAATGAATTATTCACTGTGTATCAGTATTCAGAAGTTGATACCAAGTAAATATAACAATGGATTTGGTTTCAATGAATTTGATTAATTATCGCTTGATAACAACAATGTAACTAAGCAACCAAAAAATTTACCAATTTTGAGACATCAATGATCGATAAAAGAGTGGAGAAGTTAATAAAATTTCAACTTGTATTTCTTTTGTTCAACCTTTTATGTGTTTTATTTCAAAATTAGTTGGTCAGTAACCGATCATTAATATTTATTGGTTCAGTAACTAGTTATTGATAACATATTGAGTGTGTGAATAACCATTTATTTTAAAGGGAAATGATTGAGAGAAAATTTTATTTTTTAAGTGGGTTAAGTTGGTTGAATATCGGTGTTCAAAGAGTAAATATTATTTAAATATGTCATTTTAATGAATAAGTAAATTATTCAATGCCTAGTATGTATATAGAGAACTGTACAGTACTCGGTTATTTGTACACAGTACCTAGTGATTGTTGTTCAGTTATTAATGAATTATTCAGTGTGATGGGTTATCAGTGTTCAGAAGTTGATACCAAGTAAGTCAACTTTTTATATTTTCTGAAAATATTATTATTATTATTATTATTACTATTATTATTATTATTATTATTTATTATTATTTATTATTATTTATTATTATTATTATTATTATTATTATTATTATTATTTATTTTTATTATTTTTTTTATTAAGGATGGGTTGCTGCAGAGTGGAGGAGATGGGTTGCTCTTGCGAATGACTACTACTTACCTTAGGCAATACTATGTAACACTGAAACTCAAAAATTTAATTTAATAAAATTCTTTGAAAATTTGATCGTTGTCAACATGTATAAAATAGTCATAGTAAAAATTATACTAAAAATTTCATTGTAAAATTATCCTAAAAACTTCATCTTTAAAAATCATGTATAAAAATTTAATTGTAAAATTATGTTAAAAATTTTATTATTTAAAAATATGTATAAAAAATTTTATTGTAAAATTATCCTAAAAATTTCATCTTTAAAAATCATGTATAAAAAATTCATCGATAAAATTATACTAAAAACATGCTTAAAACTTGTATAAAAAATTTTATTGTAAAATTATCCTAAAAATTTCATCTTTAAATTATGTTAATTGTAAATTATGTTAAAAATTTTATCATTTAAAAATATGTATAAAAATTGATCGATAAAACTATACTAAAAATTTTATTTAATAAATTTTATCATGTAATATTGTCGACTCTTTAACTTTAAAAATTCATACCTTATGTAATTTGCCTACTATAACTGCTTTTAAAATTTTCGGCTTTAAAAATTACCCTTATGTAACTTAACTGTTGGCTCTCTATTTAATTTTAAAAAATTCTTACCTAACTTACCATACTTTACTCTAGTCACCTTAAATTACTTTAAAAACCTTAATTTACTTAAATTTATTCTATCATACTTGATATTACTCTGATGTACCCTAATTTACGTTATGAACCATAATTTACTTAAATGTACCCTAATGTACTTAAATTGACTTTCGACCCTTTAATTTACTTTAATTTACCTTAATGTACTCTAATGTATCTTAATTTACTAGAGGAACCTTAATTTACTCTAATATACTTAAATGTATTCTAATGTACTTTAATTTACTTTAATTTATCTAAATTTACTTTAATATACTCTTATGTGCTTTAATTTATTTGAGACCCTTTAATTTACCTTAATTTACTTTAATATACTCTAATGTATTCTAATGTTCTTTAATTTATCTTAATTTACTTTAGGTATTTTAAATCATTTTTATCTAGAGCCTAAATTTACCTATAAAAATTGTGTGAACAAATATTTCAAGTGTTTTTTTAACAAGCTTATAAAATACCCTGTTAATTTTTTATCAGTAGGCGATTCAAGCCATTTTTATTTTATGCCTATATTTACCTATATAAAGTATTGAGACCAAATATTGCATTGTATTTTATTACGAGTTCAAAATACCCCTGACTATAGTGTGTTCATCTTAGGCGATTTAAGCCAATTTTAGTTTTATGCTTTTTTATCGTTAGGCGATTCAAGCCAATTTATTTTAGTCTTTCAAAAATACCCCTTGACATAGTGTGATTGAAAAAAAATATTTATTCAAAAAAAATATTTCAATTTTATTTCAAAAATTCGCCAAAATTTGAATTTAAAAAAATGTTCCAAAAATTTGAATTCAAAAAAAAATCGCGCCAAAAACTCGAAAAAAAATAACACAAAAAAAATTAATTAAAATACACACTAAATTAATTAAGTTGATTACATCATTATGTAATAAAGATAATATGAAATTAATCTGTAAATAACCCCCCCCCCTATTTTATTATGCAATTTTTTGTATTGCAGTGTGCTACTAACTACCTATTAGTTTTAATTAGTACAAATACAGTATATAGAAAAGGGAAAGTTTGAGCATAATGTCTTTTTATGTATGTAACACTTTAGAATTAATGTAATGAAATCAACTTGCAAATTATTACCGTTAAATTATTAATTATACAATTAAAAATAATATATTGATGGATTGTTTATAGTGAGCAGATCTTTATCTAATGATTATATATAAGTCAATAAAATGTTATTATGATATATTCCAGTCGACATCAATATTCAATATGATATTATTTCCGGTAGAAAAAGATTAGATATTTTACCAGAGTCGGATATAATTCACCATTCTTTCTAATATGAATCTGCATTAATTTCTATAAAAATAATAAACTTCACTGTTTAAGCATTTTTATCATTATGCTTTGTTTTTAATATAATCATTTTTAGGTGTTTTGAATGATTTATAGACAACCTCAAAATATCCAGATGATTTCGGTAAAATCGAAAAGTCAAAAACAGTACTAAAATGCAGAAAAGAAACCCAAACGTTATTATGGTGTCAAATGGCATACAATTTAAACAAACCAATGGATAAATGGTTTCCTACAATGGCATATAAAACATATGGTGTCAATGATTTGTGGCAAATAGACATGATGGAAATAATTATATTTTCAAAGATAAATAAAGAATACAAGCGTAATTTGATTTTGACTGACGCTTTCATTAGATTTGTCGGACTGTACAGTAGCTGGATGTGTCTCATCCAGCATATGTCCCACAAGAAAACTATCTAGGTCAATTCAAAATTATATGTAGGTCACCAAAATAAATATATTCTATTTTTAGCACACATACTTTTCCTTAAGGCAACAATAAAAATTAAGTAGGTCAGCATAAATTTTCAAAATTTTTCCAGATTTTTGAAAACAACCAAATTTTAATCAAAAGTTATATAGGTCAGCATAGTTTTATCAAAAGGTTTCTAGGTATTTTATAAAATAGAAAAAATTCATGTAGGGCAGCAGAGTTACTTAGAAAAATTTATGTTGTATGACAATGATTTCATTAATCAGATATCAACAGTTTTTGAAAATTTATATGTTATCAAATTAATCACGAATATCACTGAATAATACAAGTTTTTAAATATATTTATTAAAAATTTACTAATTTTTACCATATTTTAGATTTCAAATTTGATTCTTTTTCCAGAAATGTTTCTAAAGATTTGTTTTTTATATATATTGAGTAAATTAACAATTTAAATTAAGGTTATGTATTAATTGAAATCTAACCTTTTCAATACTTGATAAGTTTTTCGCATCTAATGTTGATGATATATTTCTAGTCAAATTTGAGAAATCCTTTATAAATGAATTAGTGGAAGGTTTTGTAGACTGGTTTAGATTCAAAAAAACGTTGATTAATTATCGAGTTTTATATTATTTTTAAATGATATTCAGACTTATTCAATGTTTGATGGATATTGTGGATAAAATAGAAATAAAAATCACAAATCAATTAGAATATATTAGAAAAAAGTTTCTTACATGTTCAATTTCTTAAATTAACAGAGTATCTATTTTATATTTACTTTATGGACATATAATCATTTGTTCTTGTTTCAAAAGCACAACTTCTAACTGAAATTTATGATGTCATATTGAACAATATTATTTTGTGTTTATCTAATCAAATCAAATAAATTTTCTTTAACTGTTTTTACCATTTGAATTCGGTAAATGTTACAATTTCGGCTGATTAATAAATGTGTTGCTTAAGGGTCGTCCATAAATGATGTCACGCGATTTGTGCCAATTTTTACCCCTTACCTCCCTCCTCGTCACACGTCGCCACAAAACTTTAGACCTCCCTTCAAATATGACGTCACATATCTTTGCCCCTTATAAATCTGTATTTCATATTTAAAATCTAAATGTTTCAAATCACTTTATTGACATTTTAGTATGTATTTAGTGTAATGCGACACTCTAACATCGTATGAGAAAATATGTATTAATACGGTTATTATCGTTATTATCAGCATTCTTAATAATAAGTATTTATTTTTCTTTTCTTTATTTTGTTTATTTTCCCTGGTTTTATTTCCTTCCTACGAATAAATGCAGTCTTATGGCTAAACTTAAGTACACCCCTAATCATAATCTGAATACTTAATCTCACTAGCACCCTCTATTGAATAATTATCTTTTCCTCCCTTTTCAGCCATACAAAAGGACTCTATCTATTTCAAAAAAATGTCGAATTCATCAAATCTGCCCCGGATACTCCGGCTTTCTCCATCGGCGATAGCCACCAGACAGAAGCTTGAGCAGCTAGAGAGGGATCACGCCACTCTACAGACGAAATATCAGAAAATCAAGGGCACATGGAGTTCGCCCGAGACAACTCACAGTCTATATCAAAAGATCTCTGACCTCTCTCGGGCCAGAGATGACCTCATAATTGAAAGCAGAAGTCAGCGGATCACAATCGCTGAACAGAGTGCCGCACTCCGGCAAATATTTACCGAAAACGAGCTTAGGACTCGCCTACCGAGTCGAAACTGGACCCAAGAAATCAAAATTATCCCGCCCAACATCTCCCTCTCAACCAATCGACTCAACAGCCAAATAGACCTCCTCCGACTGGGAATGCTGAGAGTAGAACTGGAGCACAAAGGCGACGGCCAAATCGAAACCGCCGCCGTCGCGACGAGCGGAAGCTAATCTCCTGCTGGCGAATGTAAGAACGGAAGGGAATGCAGAAGTAACCGACCCGCCTCCCGCCTATGCGGAATTTGAATTTCCCGACTTAGATCCGGACGTAGTAGTATATGCGCCGTCGGTAACGTTTTACACCCCACCTCCCTCAATATACATCGATTTGGAGGAAGAAAACAAACCACCAAATCTTAATCGCACTTTGGAGCAATTGGACCTGACTCCGGACGAGATTGCCGTCCTGAGCAGACGCGTACCACTCAGTAACATCCCAACAACCGAGCCGGCAACCTCATCTCAGGAGGGACAGAATCTAACAACTCCATCTCCCCTTCATCGTCACCCGAAGCGTCAATGCTTGCCTGTAGACATCGACGCAGAGGACTAAGTCGTAGCCGAGCGAGCTTTGAAATAGTGACATGTGTATGTCCTTGCGAATTATCTGTAACTTCATATCTTGGTGCCTTGTCATTAACTAAAAGCTCCTCTTGTGTTTGTGTAATATTCCTTTATTATCCATAAATGTAGTTAACAATTATATAATTCAGTTTTTGTTTTGTCTCCTAACTGCTTAAATAATTAACTATCTACATAATGATAAATTAATTATGGTATAATTTAATTAATAAACCAACGGTCAGCATTTAATTTAGAGGTAGTTAATGAGGTAGCGTAGAACTAAAATGATAATAGGAGATGACTTAATTAGTAACATGGACACTGCAGTATCGATAGTTTGTAACACCACAACTCAAAATGACTGAAATTCTACGATCAAGATCCTCACAATTCCTCCGAATTAATAAGTGCTCGAACTTAGGTTCTCCTTGACGAATACGGACTTAAGATAGAAAGCGTAAGACCTTCTAGCTGCCGCTTTGAACTGCGAAACGAGGGTCGTTCGAGGAGTAGTATTGGTAACAATACTCACCTGCTCGAATGGCGTTCGGCTGTTACGCACAGTACCAACATGATTTCAGTCATGGGTGCGTAGCAGTAAACTAAGGTCGTGGGGTGCGCGCGGGTACTTGACCCTAGAGCAATAGAGGAAAGGTGATGGACAAGGAATACCATATTTTCAGAGATAAAGTCTCCCCGTGCACCAAAATATATTAGACAGAAACACTAGAAAAGTAAAATAACCTTTAAGCACCAATATCATGAGATACATCATAAATTTCAAATCTAGAAATATAATAATATACTCTGATGCTTTTTCGAAAATTGCAATTTGCATTTTAGTCCTTTTGAACGGGTTAATAAACAATGCCTTTTTATTTCTTAGAATGATGCTTCAAGACTATATTTTTAAGAAGACCTACTTTTCCGCGACATACATTGTTAGTGGAGTCTGTGCCAGCAATAACTAATCCATTTACAATAAGGGCTTTTCGCTTTAATTGATCTATACTCAATATTGTAATAAAGTATTGTTATAAATTTAAAATATTCCTAGAACTGCGGAAAACGGTTTGAACAGAAGTATATTTTCTCCAAATAAACTTAATAGTAAACGCTCCTTATTTCAATTCTACTAAAATATTTGACACCGTTTAACATTTTTATATTGAGGATCGGGAAAGCACGATGCTATGTTATCTGAAAACCAAACACTTCATTTTTCTTATTCATCAAACGCCTTCACAGAGATGACATCTCTGAAACCATCCAACCCTAGCCAATAAGCAATAGTCTCACCATGGTAATATTAATTTCATGAATGAATGCCAACTAATACAGGTGACTATTTTCCGTTTTAGTTTCAACGACGATGGAGAACATAAAATTTTTATGAATTTCAACACAACTTTAAAGAGAATGGTGAAAGGAGTAGTAACTGCAGATAAAAAGGAACATGGTGATCAATTGCACTTTAAAATTCTTTATTTTCAATGTTGATTAGTATTTTTGGCAAATTATTAAATTTTTTTTGAATGGAAGAAAGTAATACGATTTTGGTTTGTTTGAATCTTCAGAATTTTCTAGTATTGAAAGATGTTTTCTGAGATAATTTCTTGTGTGATTATATATTTGAAGACATTTTAACCAGTAGCTTTATCACCAAGATTGATAGAGAATTGGTATATAAAAATATTTTTTTGTTTGAAAATTTTAGACAAGATTTTAAAAATTACAAATCTCAATGTTAACCTTTTAGATATTAACAATTAAAACAAAGGGCAAGAAATAAATGTAAATGAATTACTCAAACATTTTATGCATTAAGATTTTTGCTAACTCTTAATTTCAGATTTTTTCTATTAATTTTTTTATTGCAATTGATTAACGAAGCAAATACATAGCTCTAGAAAATAGCAGGGGAAAAATATTAAATAAACTTTTTTATTAACTGCAAAAAATCTTTTACATTGAATGTTTACATATACCTAAACAAAATATTGTTATGTTTCCAAATGCCAACATTACGCATGTAAATATTAAAATTTATTTTAATTTTCTAAATAAATTTATAAATAAAACTGCAAAAAACGATATTTTTGGCTAATTTTTTTAAACCAAAATACAATAGAATAATAAAATAATCATCAATAATTTTCCAAATGACATAAATTATTTTAATAAATTTAAATTTGAATTTTCAAAAACAGATCTAAAACATATTTTTATATTAAAAAAGTGTAAAATCATATTTTATTATATATACTTGATTCTCAAATAGTCACGGGTGATCGATCAATGAAGACGACCAATGAAGAATGATGGTCATTATACATAAAATAATCACACAGTCAGAGTCATAGATGGTTCCTAATCAAAATAATTCCATTACCCTAGCAAGACATCAGTTGCATATTCAGCAAACCGGGTCTTACTTTCTTGCAAGTATTTCTCATTTTTGAACGGCGTCAGCATCTCATGCTCAATCAGTACATCATACGATGCACGGTCACTATCCTTTTTGATAAGGCACTGAGATATAAAATGGCGCACCGTATTCGAATAAGTCGAATCATTTGGAAGTGCTGGTGGTGTATCACTGGCCACCACGTCTTTCAATTGGTCAAACAAAGAATTCCATCGCGAATATGGAAATTTGCATATTGCCAATTCAAGCACCGATAAACCAAGAGACCAAACATCTGAACGAATACTGTATCCAGATCCACTGGGATCTGGATTTATGCGTTCTGGTGCCAAATATGGTTGACTGCCGATATTTGTTTTAGCCATAGAGTTTATTAGATCTCCCGATATTCCGAAATCACAAACTTTAACACGACCGCGTTTGTCAATGAGAGTATTACTGGGCTTAACGTCCCTGTGGATTACATGAAGTTCTCGATGTAAATATTCTAGTGCCGTAACAAGACAGAAAGTAATATAAGCCAATAATCTTTCTGGAATAAAAGCTTTTGGATCTTTGTCTTTGATCTAAATTTTTTTCCAAATTTAATCAATAAAAATTAATTTATTTTAAACTTTTTCTAGCCTGATAAATAATGATATTTTTGAATTTTCAGCAATTATCAGATATTTTACTTTATTCACACGGTGATCTGAATTCATTGATTTTTTTAAAAAATTATTGATATAAATAATATAAATATTAAAATTAGAGAAACAGCAGCGTTTAGTTACTTTGGTAATGGTCTCAATTATTGTGAAGTAAAGTATGTGAAATATTGAAAAACTTCAAAACAGATTTTTATCACTGAGAAAAATCAATGCCAACAATGCCAATACTCAAAAAAATTTTCTTTTTGTCTTATCAAGATGTCTTATCACACAGTCTTCTCGGCAACATAAACTTCGTATCGAAAAATGACCAAAAATGTGAAATTAAAATTTTTTCATTTTCCCAAAAAAATATTCAAATATTTTCAAGTTTTCAAAACTTGATATTAACAAATAAAGTTAAAATTTAGGAATTGGAGTTTATTGATTATTATATTCGTTAATTGATAAAAATTTAACAAAGTTGATCAAATTTATTGACTATTGATTAGGGAGCATTCATTAAGGACTTCCCTTAAGAAAGTGAGGGAGGTGGTCTTCACAAAAGGGATACTAATTTAGGGTTTCAAGTGCTTAGGACATCACCAGCAGCTTTGGTCGTTTAAATATTATACTTAATGGATTAATGGTTTTTAAAAATTTTTTCTATTATCTTTTTATTTACTATATATGGTAAGTAAGTAAGCGGCATGTTTCATGTCCCTTATTTATCCCATTTGATCATTTTAATTATGCATGCATGTTTTTTCTCTCTTTTTCAACCAAAATTGCATAATACTACATATAATATTGAAATTAAATTTATCCTATATGCTTATAAATTATTTAAATTTCTCCTGAAAATAAAGGATATCTATTTTTTTGGAATGAGGTTCCCGTGGGGTGCTCGTGAAAATGGACAGGGGAATGGGGGATATCAAAAATTTCTTTTTGGGGGGACAACTTTAATAGATGATACATCCATATGGTTTTTATTTTGAACACATAAAAAATTGAAAAAATGTAATTTTTTGAGAAATCTAAATCCATAGTGGTTGATTTTTCTAATTGTTTCGTTTATCATTATGCTTTATTTTCACGTACTCAGTACTTACATGTCAACTAGGCTTATTATATGAGTTATTCTTCAAATTTATAATAAACTCAATTACATCACAATTTATTTTTTCCATTAGTTGGCTTTTTTTCTAACAAATTCAATAAATTATCTCCTATTCTATCATAATTTTGTTGAGTTCTTTTATTGTCAACATCCAATGATTTATTTCATGAGTCGGGCTTTACATCTTTTTATGCTTTGCTGATCTTATAAATTTTATCATTTGTTTATCTCTTAATTTACGATTTCAAAATTATCTACATAATCAACCGATATCCTAACAATAATTTTCGGTTATTTCTTATCGGCAACAGAATAAATTATACAGACAATATTTCAGCAAAAAGAAAAATCGCTATTTTCAAAAAAATATCCTGTGAAGGGTAGAGAGAAACATATCAATAGGTAGAATGAAACGTTATCGTCAAAGTCAGTGAAAAGTTTGCAAATATATATAATACACTAATTACAAGAAAATTCGCAACGGTTTAAAGGGGATGAATTCTGGTCAGATTAACCAATATTGATTGCAAAATGTTTAAGTTGTTTCTAGGCAATACAGTTGAATGAGAAGTTAAGCTTGTAAGTTCACAAAAAGCAGAAGACTAATGTAACGCATGGATGAAAATGATCGCGATATCGAATATTGTGATACTCAAGTTGTGAGAGTAAAGCCCTTAAGAGAAAAGAAAATATCCAACTCAATCAGATATTACATAAATATGACGAAGTTTTGGTTAAAGATGAGTATGATTAGGTAGATGGAGTTAATGCCAACTTATTCCTCCAGAGAGAATTTTTTTCGGAGAAGTCAGGAGGTTAAATTTACAATACATGTTTCCAGCTACAAATCGATTTTTTCGCAAGCCTTTTGAATTTTTGTCTGAAAATACCTTGGTGCGTCAATAAATGTTTAAAATTTCTAAATAAATTTTAATTTTAAAAGTCGAATAATCGAGATTCTAAAGTATGTTTAGAGTAACATTTTTGAACATTTTTTCATACAACATAATTTTTATTGGAATGCAAAACATGTTCAAATCAAAATTTTAAAATACGCTTAACACATTAACAGACAGAATTTTATTAGATTTTTTATTTTTGCGTTAATATAATGCATTAATTATTATAAAAAATTGAATATCAAATTTATTTCTAGTAAATTAATTAAACAAAATATTTTTGTACTACAAATGATTTGATACAACACGTGTTGCTCATTAATAGGAAGCGCTATCTAATATAAAGTCAAGTAAACATAAAATTTGCGAAAATGTTAAAAGCGTTATATGTCTAATGCCATGCACTTTACGGGACAGTTTCAGAGCACAAACATCTCAAATTTAGGACGTCTGGGCACTTTACTCCCGATCTCCAACCCAACAATATTAACATTATGACAAAAATGTATTTTTAGTACTCAGTTATAGTATTTACGAAAATTGGTTAAAAATAGCAAAATAGTATTTTTAGAAATTATTATATATTTAAGGGTTAAAATTTGAGTAATTTTATAATTGCTACAAATTATACATAAAAGATGCGGATCCCAACTACAAAATTTTTGGGCGGTGCTAATTATTTCAGTCACAGTCATAGTTTTACAAAGATTGAAATATGCTCCGAATGTAAGTCTCAAACGAATGGCATTTTAGAGGCAAAAATGTGTTTACCTTGCACAACAACCTTTTCGTGTTTTACATTTATCTTAATGAAACAAAGAAATATATGTGAATATCAATTTTTTTGTAATTCCTAATAAAGATAAGGAATAATAAAGAAAAGAATAAGAAACGCACCCTTTTGATACTTACAATTTGAAACCAGGACTATCAAGTTTATTAAATCACAAAAATATTCAATTAATTGCATCCAAACATGAGGAATCCATAATGATTGATTAAAAATGTAAAATTCGTGGGTGGAGAGAAGCTCACTTTTCAATAATTTGGCCTTTGTCTTGAACATCCATATAAGTCGATGCCAAATAAACAGAAAATAGTCCTTTATTTGCCTAGTACAGGGGGTCGGCAACCTGTGGTTCTTTCGATATCAAGATGCGGCTTCCCAGTTCCATGCGCAAATATTAATAATTATATTATTTTATTTTCAAAACTCCAAAAAATTACTACAAACAGGATAAAAACACTTCAATAGAGAACAGTGAGTGTGATATGCGGGGATGACACAAACACATTGTTGTATAAAGTCTGAATACATCACTGATACACCTTACATGCATTCATAATTGTCTTTATGTAGGAAAAAACTGGTGGGTATGCGCCAGATTCATCTCTGCATTAAAGTAAAGAAAAGCCATTTTGTGAAAACCCTACTTATACCAAATTCAATTAATATTAACTAATTGGTTCCCAAGTTGTGGGCCAAGCTAAACTTTTCCTATACAAAATTTTATATATTTTGGAATTATTCTGCTTCATGAGGAAAATAAAAAATATTGCAATAAATATTTTTTCTATTAATTTTAACTTTCATTAAACATATCATAGAAACGCTTTAATTAAAAATAAACCCATCTTAGTTTTAATTCGATAGCGAATTAATCACTCATATCATTCTGATGGTTGGAATTTATTTGCCACGAGTTTTAGTTTTTTAGGACAAGTGAAATAGATTTTTAACGGAATTTTTTAATTAGGCATACTTGTATTTTTTAAAAATTAAAACCAATAAATCCTAAAATATTGTTTTTATTTATAATATATTAATTTCACACATCTTTTTATATTTCCTACCGTTTTGAGTTCAACACTTACCCAAGCAAATTATTACGTTATTATTTATGTTGGTCGTATAAACCATTGCCTGAACCTAATCATATGCTCATAACTAAAAATGGAAAAACCCACTGTTCGATTTTGAAACTCTCTACATATTGAATGCATCTGTATTAATTGAAAATCTTTGGGTTTAAAATGAACTGAAAATTGTCTCTTCAAACCCAAAATCTCTAAAATTAAAAACTATCTCCCTATCCGTATCTACATAATATATTGTAAGTCATTTACTTTCACATATAGATCATTGATTCTTGAGTTCAAAGTAAAGAACTTCGAAACAGTCAGTAAACTCTATTTATTTTTAAATAAAAAAGAATATCTAAAGGTTATGCTGTTTAGACTTCTTTATATAAGAATTCAAGGAAAAAACTATCAATAGTTAAATCTATTTTGTGTAATGTAAACAATGAGATTTGTCTGTGGGTGTGTATTTTAAATTATAAAATTTGCGTTTCTTAATGGATTTAAAATCCTGCTTAGGTCATGAATATATATGTCAAGATTTCAAATGCCACATACACAGGAATGACTGCGTGTCATCTCAGTTCTCAAATTCTTGATCATTAACCTCTATTGATAATTTACTAAGCAAATGAAAAATATATACAAAAAGATCAAACCTTAACACTGAAATTAACCTTCTTCAGAGAATAGTTGTGTTTTGATAACACCTACAGACTGTGAAGGTTATTTTTGGAAACACGACAAGAAATATTACCAGATGTGTTAATGAGGAAGTATTTGATAAATAAAATTACTTCTTAATTTTTTAAAAAATTAATTAATTACAATTCGTCTAAATTATCTGAGAAACCATGTAATTATTTTATGAAAATAAATCGACTTAATCCGTATTATTAAATATTGATGCAAACATATTAAAAATGAAAAATTATTACCTTATTATTTTAAATGTAAAATTTTTTTAAAAATTCCATTTAGTTTCATTATGTTTAATTTTCAATAAAAATCTATTTTACAAAAAGAAACTATTTTGATATTAATAAAACAATATTATGTTAAATGAAACCAAAACCAATATGAATTTGATAAATAACAAATAATTATTCATATATATTGTGAAATATTACTAACGTATTTTGCCGCATACTTATTTTTACAAAGTCATGTCCAGAAACACACTTTTTTAAAATTTTTATTAAAGCTGCTATAGGAAATTAAACATAAGTAACTCTCGACAGCTATAACCGTACTTTGCTTATCAGAACATTTTTCTGTATCTAGAACAAATGACGGCTAAAGCCGTCGCGACAGAGGTAACTTAAACTTTCTTGATGGATACAAAATTGTTTTTATAACCATGAGTTACAGCCGTCAGGTTTCAAAGTGAATAAGTTTTTACAAAACAAGTTAGAATAACACAAGTAAATTATTATATTATTCATTATAAAATAGAAGCATATAACTATTTATAATATAATACAAAATCCAATATTTAATATAATAAAATCCAAAGTTCTTATTATTTTATAAACATTTCATTCAGGAATGAAAGGACTCAGAGCATCCTGGGCATAGTGGTTGTTTTTCCTAGCATGTTTTACACCTATATAATGTATCTTTCTTAACTTTTTTAGCCGAACATTGTTTGCAACGTTCAAAATAAGTTTTACTCTTAAAATTAATGGGTCGAGGGATCTTTTCCAAGAAATGTTGTCCTGTAGATGCTGTTGATGTAGATTCTAATGAATTTCTTGTTTGTTTGGGCAGGCCACACACTGGTGTTAATGTCGCTAATTATTTTCAGAAACTGCGGTATTAGGTAGTTTAATTAGTGATTGTATCAGCAAATCTCTTAAGTGTAAATATGTTGTTTTGTTATGAAACTGACGATAAATAAAGTATGAGTTCCAGACGCAAAGATCCAAGAGATGAAAAATAAGTTTTTATAATACCTTATCGTTTTTCGCGGTGAGAAATCATCTGATCACATCTGTCAATTCCAGACATTTTCAAATTATATTCAGCTATGTCATTCGGTTTATTCTTTTTTTCCAATGTCTATTGCTGACTTCAATCATTTCCGGATGATGATTGGTTGTTATGGATAGAACTTCCCGTTTATCCCGCCATTTTGAAACTTAAATTTGACCCTGTCTGCGCCAAATATGTTCGCCTTTTTTTAAACTTTTTTGAAGTTACTTTGGTCGGATTACCTTTTCTATTTGAACTAAGCGTACCGGTTGTGTGTGTTTTGTATACTAGAAGCTCTTTTGAAAATTCGATGTTGTTATAAAAACTATCCATAAACAAATTATGTCCCTTATGCAAATATGGTTGCATCAATCGTAAAACAAGATCATTTGTTTTTAAAGATACATCTGGATTACTTTGTTTTCCCTGATAAATTTCAATATTTAGGACATATCCATCGGCGTAGTAAGTTCATACAAGTTTATGCCGTATGTAGCCTTTTCCCTTTTATATATTGCCGAAAACTCAGACGACCACGAAATAAAATCAAAAAGTAATATTTTTAATACAAATTATAACCAAATACGAAAAAACAAATTTTTTTTATCGAAACACCAATGCTAATTATTAGGATATGGGTCATGACAAACAAATATAAAAAAAAGTTAAACAGACAATTACAACATTTTTTGTTGGTTGTAGCTCTGTATTAATAATGCATTAATACCCGTTGTATTAACTACAGTTATTTGGTTTTTTAATAAAAAAAATATGTCGGCTATAGCCGTCATTTGTCTATAACATCACCAAAAATTGGACGGCTATAGCTGTCCTGTGCAGGAACGTGTTAAGACAGTTACTGAATAAATTAAGAATAATTTTAAAACTGAAAATTTTATTAAATTCAACAAACAAAGCTTATAAACCTGAAACAAATAATATTTTTTTAAGGGGAATTGTCATAAATATAAATAAGGACAAATCAAATTCACTTAACAGTTAATTTTTTTGTATCAACGTGTTTCCAAATTACCACAACTTATCAGCACTAATTTTTCAAGTGTTGGATACACTTAATAAAATTTTATAAATTTATAATCATGTATAAAAAATGTGACTGTCTGTCCGATGTCAGTAGTTATTTAAATTTAAATATGAATTATACTATGAATTATAAATATGAATATATACTACTTATTTATGTAACTAGTTACTTTTCCGACTCAAAAGGTTGCCGACAGCTAGTTACTAGTATAAAAAAATAAAAATAAAATATTATCTACTTATAATTGGTCAGTTAAATATTTTCAAAAAATTGAGTACATTTATCAATGTCTATATATATATATATATAGACTATACGCCAAAGAGTAAGATCATTATTATATTATGATTATATATATATATATATATATATATATATATATATATAGCAGATAAGTGAGTAACAAAATAAGCCCTTGTTGCGAGGTAATAATCATGTTTTTGAAAAAAGTTTCGATTATTAGTTTGCAGCAAGGACTTATTTTGTTACTCACTTACCTGATATATTAATTTATGCTGCTACCAAGGAATCACCGTTTTATACTTATACGATTATATGTATAATTATATATTATGATTATACATTAAATATTCATATATTATTGTCCATTAATAAATATAAAAAAATTAAAAATTATTTACCTTGATTTTAGACTGATCCTAAGTTGTTAATTTAGTATTTAGAATAAAATTTGATAATA
The DNA here is from genome assembly GCA_022537955.1 of Schmidtea mediterranea. Taxonomy (NCBI): domain Eukaryota; kingdom Metazoa; phylum Platyhelminthes; order Tricladida; family Dugesiidae; genus Schmidtea; species Schmidtea mediterranea. Next base: position 77,249,124 of record CM039680.1, read on the forward strand.
GAAAATAATAATTTATTTTAATTTACTTTTTCTAACTATATTTTTGCTCAAAATAATCAAATTTCTTTATAATCGATGAGTAAATATTATTCTTTCATATATTACTACGAGACACCCCCTTTTTAAAGCTTAAATTTTGATCGGCTAAATATAAATTATAAACAATATAATGGAAAAGTACATTGTTAAAATAACATATCGTAATGTTGCTCAGCTAAACAGTAAAGTATAACTCAAAATTATTTATTTGTTAGACAAATAATCTAAAATTTTCATTAATGCAATTATCACATTCATGTCTGTACAACTCATGTACTCATTATGGCGTATTTATTATAATATTTTCAACAAAAATCATGAAATTATCAATGAATACTAATTAATATTATAAAATAATATTTCAGATAAACACTTCTAAAATTGTATAATAACAGGACAATTATCTGAAACAGTAAATATATTACATGGTTACGCATGCCATTTACCATGACTCATAAGCATTTATAAGCTAGATAACGCTGACGAAACATTTTAAACGGATATATCAAACATCTATTTATTTTGTTTTTCATCGAATAGCATTCTTAATACTAATTATGTTTCTAAATTTTGTTGGTTACTATTAATGATTTTAGATATAAAACTGAATGTTCAAAGAAGTCTTTATTTTATTAATTTAATAAAATTATCAAAGAGACAAATTATTGCAAAAAATGATTTTTTTTATTAATATTTAATTTATTTTTAATTAACACTTTATCCATAAAGGTAGAAAGGCAAGCGTAGGAAAAGAAGTTTTGCTGATTGTTTCTATTTATTTCGATATTAAAATTGGTTCAGATGAAATAATTTAAAAATTAATAAACAAAGATGTATTAATATCATACTATATATATATAAACTTATCTGATTCATTTAGGTTTTGGATTGATTTAAAATAGTTAGATTATTAATTAATGATAAACATTCGTTTTTTGTTCATTTATTAATAAAATTTATATATTAATTTTTTATAGTTTTGATTGAACATAGTCAAAATTAAAATTCTTGTTACGATTTTGAAACATTAGTAATTTTCATTATTGCATAAGGGGAGTTTATGAGCAATCAAACGCTTTCAAAAACATTTGATGTTATAGATCAGTTGTACGCAACCATCTACCAACGGGTAATTAAGTTACCTGCGGCCGAACTTTCTATTACCCAATCCTTCGAAGTAGTTTCCTTTGAATTTTTTTTTTTTGAATAAATTGTTTTTTAAATTTTAAAAAATTAACTTATTGAAATTATTATAATATATAAAATTATTAGAAATAAGCAAGTAAAATTTTAAAGAAAATTGGATGATATAGAAATTCAATTATAACTTTTAATCTTTAGAACGCTTCCAAAACAATTTATATTTGAATTAAGAACGCATTTGTTTTAGCGCATAGTAAATTAATTAAAATAAAACTATTGAAATTAAGTAAGTATCTACTTAAAATTTGTAATAAATTAATAGAAAGGAAAATAAAATTAAAGCATCAGCAATCTACGAAGTCGAGTTTTATTGCATCCCTTAGTATAGCAGAGTACGGCAAGTCATTTACAGATGATGAGTTTCCAAAAAATTCATTTTTAGAAAATACAGATTCGAATCTGACTTCAAAAATTAAAAATGATATTCTGCAACGAATAAAATAAATGTATTTATCAGATAGAACTGTTCATCGCCGTATTGAAGATATGCCAAAAGATGTAGATATGCAAGTTAAAGATTATCTCTTAAATTTTGATGTTATTAGCTTCGTTATCGATGAAAATACAGATATTAATAATATTGCTAAGCTGGCAATATTTGCACGATATTAATTTATTAATTCTCCACAGATACACGAGGAACTTTGCAGTAGTTAAAATTGCTAATATAATCGTTCATCGCTAATCCATGGGCAGTTCAAAGATGTTTTAAATGACCAAGAATCGGTGGTCTGGTTTTGCATGCCGAAGTTCGCTGGCTTAGTAAGGGGAAAGTTTTGAACTAATTTGTTTTCTAATTGATGCCATTCAAATTTTTTTTGATTGAAATAGGAGAAAACTTTCTTCAACTTGAAGATAAGTTCTGGCAGTCTCCAAGGAAATCAGCATACAATTATAAAATTGTTTGAAGAATGGAAAAGTTTGACATGTTAAAAATTCACTAACTTTAATTATATTACATGAGAAATATTTAATATTATATTTAACAAGCATGAAACACATGAAAACGCGAATTCAAATTTTCCAAAGATAACATTCTCAATTAAGTAAAAAGAAATGTTGATACGTTAACAGAGTTAATACGTCCTAAATTCGGTCGTAACGATATCCACAAATTGATCTATTATTCTTATAAGACAGATCTGTCAACTACTGTAATGACTGCTAAGATAAAATACACATGGTAACCACACTGTTAATCCAAGAACATGCTTAAGTTTGATTTCGAATTTGGGATTTATAACATAATTTTACCTAGTGTTGATCCGTTTTGTGTTACCCTAGTAATAAAAGCATGATGATAACAGATAAGAAGTCAATATATATTGTAAAAAATACATTTTAAAAAATTACTCTTTTATTTATATGAATAAATTATCATTATCATTAAATAGTTTATATTTTTTAGATGTTGCAATATTTTAACTATTTAATAACGATAGCTTTATAGATCATTATTACTTGTATAATTATTTATATGGTTTTACTTAGTTATGAAAAAAAGGTTCATTGTTACAATATCTCTACTCTCTTTGCTTATTCGGCCTTGTCTGTATATAAAACCACATATTTTAAGAGTTTTTATCATATGCAAAGTTTGTAATAATTAATATCAATTTTGCATGGTCATACTTTAGACAATCTCCCCATCGAGTTGATGTATTTATAGACCTATTATAAAAATGACCTTAATTCACCTGAATATATTATCATATTTATGATCCCATTCAATTAGGGTTCATTAACTGTGAAAACAGTTTTCAATTACCTTAAAAACAAATTTTTACTGAAAATTTTATAATTATCTTACATTATGTCATTTTATAAAATTATGTTATTTTTATTTATTATATATTTTAAATAAAAATTATTAAAATAATAATGCACATTTCACTCTTATCATTATGAAAATAGCAAAATTGTCAGCATAAATTAATATAATGTAACATAACAATTGGTTTGTATATTCCTAATTCGATTTCATCATTTCTGTGTTCAATTTCACATTATTATTTTAAAAATATAAATTTTAATTATATTATTAGATTGAAAGATTATTATTCGTTTTCAATTATGGATAGATTTTAACTAATAATTAGTTTGTCTGAAATATTCAAATGAGAATCTTTTAATCATTTGACTGTATATTTGAGAAATTACTTATTTTGAAAAAACTGCATTAGAGTACATAACATTACTATGTTTCTGTTGTTTCTGCCCTAAAATACTCTTTGTAGCCGTTGGAAAATGGCGTTTTATAAGTTTCGATCGATGTGAATTTCTAAATTTAAAGTTATTTTGCTGTGCGCATTCAAACATCACTTATAAGATATATTTCGACAAGTTTAATCATAATCAGGTAGAAAGAAAAGAGTATAGATTTTAAATTACTTATTTAAACAAAATTATAAAAAATAGCAATAATTAATATATTTATTTTATTTTTAACACTCATTCAACATTAAACAATTAGGAATTTTCAATAATAATATTAGGTTATGGTTACCGTTGGAAAAATGATGTGTTATGAAATAAACATAAAATGATATAATTATTAGAAAGTTTAATGTATTTTGACAGTTGTACTGTTATCATCAGATCGAATAAATAAAGTATAGAAATATATTATAAAATTATTATTATTTTAAATTTTTATTTAGGGTATAAATAATTAGTAATTTTTAAATTAAAAATTGCCTTGATGTAAAATTAAAAATCTTAAATTTTTGAAAACTATACACATATTATTTAACATACTAATTTAATCATCCAATACTTTCGAAATTCACAACAATAATTCGCATACCTTCAATTTAACATCCAAACTATTTAAAAACTGTTAGAACACAGGTGTAAATTATTTATAAATTTTATGACTTAAAATTTACCATTTCTACTATATTAATTTCAAAGATTATTATCGTCCATCATGCGACTTGTAGTTTTAAATGAGTAATTTCCACTAACAGTGACTAACTGACTAACAATAACTAATTCTCAGTCTATGAATCAAGTCAGTAATAATCAGTAGTGGGTATTATAATTATAAATTATGTTGTTTTTGGTTTGACTTTTTCTGGTGGTACGCCTCATTAAAATTTGTTATCTGGTGGTACAATAAAAATAAAACTGCTGAGATAGATAGATAAATAGATTATATAGATTAGATTTATAGATGCATAGATAAGCATTTACGAAAAGCCCTTAAGTCGACTTTTTCGTGTCGATAGAAAATATTGTAATGTATCTTAAATTGCGTCATAGAAGGTTGCCGTGACATTATTATTAAATTACCATCAAATAAAAAGGTTTTGCTGAAATATAATCTTTTTAAAAATTTAATTTAATAAACATGTTCGAATTTATAATATTTTAAATTTATTAAACACTTGAAAAAAGGCAATGCTGAAAATTCGAGAAAAATATAGAAAATATTAATTGATAATCTACAAATAAAAAGATATAAAAATAAAGTATAGAGAACAGAAAATCAGTGGTGAAAAATAAAATAAATAAATTTTAATACATTTTTAGAAAATAACTGATTTCATTTTATTTGTAAAAATAATTTAATCTACTAAGTGATGATAATACACTTTAATTTTCTTATATATTTAAGGAAGTGTAAATGGGTGAGCAATAAAAATTAAATACATGAGTGCACAAAAGAATTTAATGCAAAAAATAAATAAAAAATTTAAAGAAAATTAATTGAAGTGCAAAATTTATTTAAAACGTGAAAATCAATATAATCAATTTAATAATAATAATAATAATATGAAACCTCTAGGCGATTCTAGGCACAGTTATTTAAGAAATACAAGCTTATTAATTAATTAATGCAAATTTGCTACTCAATTTAAGTAGTAAATAAAATTCCAGCCGCTCGAAACACTGAACATTCTGCTGTGGTAGTTTTATGTTTGGGTTTAATTGTCTTAATAAAGGGCAGGGAGTCAGAAATAATTGTTTCCAGCCGAAATCCTTATAGTACCCCCAATATGGTGCATTTTTATTTACCTTTTGACGATTCAGATTTATTTTCTAGTTGGAAATAGCTTATCGGTTGTATTTTAATGAAACGCTAACATGTGACATTCACAAATTTATTTTTAACTATAAATTGTAATTTAATGTAAAAATTGCTAAACAGACCAGTTTAATTCGTAAAATTGTTTGATTTATAATAATTCAGCAGCTCTGAAATAATTTATAAGTTTCGCCTGTAAGATTGTATCTAAGTAGATTCTCATAATTATTGTGATTTACAACATTAGTAGATTGGTGAATATTTTTGTACCAATCTTGTTTCTGTAACAGATTTCAACCCCTTTACTGTGTAAAAAATATAAATCAATTGTATATACTGCAAGCATTTAGTCCTTGGCATCAACAGCACCCATGGGCGGATCGACCTGAGTCGATAGCGGTTTTTGGGTTAATGAAACAGCAACTATTCAATACATTTTTTCCTCATTATCTACATTACAACAATTCAAAACCGAATATTGAATTATGTTTATAAACCTAGCGTGCTGTGTGTCATCCGCCGAATCTATGATCTGTATTCAGATTCTGAGCCAATAGAAGCCGATCATTATAACCGAACGGTTCAGTTCTGCCATAATGTGGTCTCTAAGGGTTTCCCCAACCGCAGAAGATCAAACTGGGCCAAACACAAGGACTGTGCGTGCTTCCCCGGCAACAATTTCTGGGTTTGTACCACTAACGGCACTCTTAACATATTCCCATTAAATGGCCAATAAGCCTGGGCTGAATCATCTAAATCGCCCGCGCCGATTCGATCCGGCCTTGACATCACCCATGTTTGCAATTATTTTCTATGTATTTATATGCATTCGGGTTAAACGGAACAATGACGAGTTGGACTTTCAAAGACGAGTTATCGCGTTATGCGTAGAATGAGCGCATTTTCCTGTGGACGAGTATATTCGGGATTCACGGTAACAGGGTTAATTTGCACATTTTGGATATTGAGCTCAGTTTTCTATTTTTAAGTGCTTTAAAGCGAAAAAATCGCAAATAGTGAAATCTAATTTTAAAATCATTACAACGAATAATTTTGGAATAAACTATTATAAAGTTAAAACTGATACCCTGCAGTCTAATCTATAGTTTTTGTTACCAAAAAACTATTAAATTGTATAGGTTAAAGAATATTTTGTTTATTTTTGGAATAAACACTGACATCATTTAAGAATACCAAATTTTAATATAATACTGTTGGCGCAAATTTTAATAATTAAAAAATATTTATTTAGAAACATATATTTAACATACCTTATGATAAAATTTATCAAGACTTGAATCTAATAATTCCATGCATATCCAAACGTCGCCGCCTTGAAACATGGCACCATAACTAATAACGACATATGGGCACTTGGTACTGCGCATACTGATATTTAAGTCATTTAATAAGCGCCGTTGTTCTTTATCATTCATCGAACATCTAATTTTTTTAACAGCGAAAATCAAACTGGAAGGTTTGTGTCTCATTTTTTCCACAACTCCATATTGACCTTCACCTGAGTTGAATAAAAATTGGTTATAGGTATTAACTTCGATTGAAAATACTTGCCAAGTTTATGGATACTTTCCATGTCTTTGATTGCTACTGTAATTTTATTTCCATTAACCTGAACTTCAGTGTGATCGCTTAAACTTGCAACTGCCTTTCCAGTCAAAGCAACTGGCTGGATGCTTTCAGTTTGAGGAGTCGTGGGTGAATCTGTACCCGGTTCAGAGATTAAATTTCTAAAAGCTGGTGGTCGATTTTTCTGTCGACGGCCGCTATCTCCTCTCTCGGTAGCCATCTGAAGCTAATCAAGGATATAATTATTTATAGAAATTATAATTTTTGAAAATAAAAATTTACAGTCTATTTAAGCTAATAAAAATTCAAATTAAAGATTTTGTATAATTCTAAATATAAAATAAAATTAGTCATACTTTACTTACCTATATAGTTGTTATCTTACTTATTATGTTAATTAAGTTGATGCAGACAAACAAAAATTATTTTATAAATATTTTTACAAAAATTAAATATACTATTGATTAAATATTTAATTACATTATAATTTAATTACATTATTTTATAAGTTTATTTACTTTTATTAAATATATTTTTTAATTCTTTTTAATAAATAATTTTTAAAAGTAATAGTAACCATAGTTAGTTGCTAAATCATCCATGCGTATTATATTAATGTTATATTCGTTGTTGAATGACGCTTAATTATAGTGGTAAATCCGGTACGCTAGTGTACTGAAAGATGTCATAAGCAACATCAGTAGTTATTGTCATACTACATAATTTTACCAGTTGAGATTCATTGTAAGCGCTTGTCATTATTTATACTAATTATTAAATATTTAATAAATTTTTTTTTTTAATTATGATTTTACTTTTAGCATTAACTCCGTAGTATGAAAGTTACGGAATCTAGCAAGTTACCACGAATGGCTTGTCCTAGTGATTCTATAATGATGACAGTTAGGTCAAATACTGCTTTGCAACCTGTTCCTTTGAGAAGAAGTTATGAAATTAAAATTCCTTCAACTAATGCTTTTGATCCATATCCTGCACCAACTGCATTTTCCGAAAACCTATGCAAAAGGATAAATGTTTTACGACCTATTCCTCCTGAACGGAGAACAGTTTTTCTTGAAACTGAAGATCAGCATGCTATTAATTACCAATCCAAAACTGAAAAAGAAAGACAAATGAGAGAAAGATTTCATAATGCTTATTCAAGATATTATTATGGAAACTCCGTTAATCGGGAAATATACAGGTCTATTCAAAAACTATTTTAAATGACTCAATTATATGATCGATATAGAAAGTATTTGCGAGAAAGCCTCAAGCAGCAAATGTCAGAAAAGAATTCGTTGATGTCCATAAATTACAAAATGAGACAAAACGGTAAAATAAATAATTGTTAAACCCATTAAAACAAAATAAAGGCTATTTGTAAAAAATAATTCATTTACAATAACAAAGGTTTGCATTAATTATATTTTGTACTACATATAATTACATAATCCAAAAGTTATGAGTTTTCAGAATTATATAAAACTAAAATGACATATATACATATATAACAGTTGTTTCAAATTGAAGACGAAAATTGAAATGAATTATGAATGCAATAAAACTGTCACAAATTTTAAATATGAAATGAATCACTTTGATAGATATTAAATATATTTAAAATTAAATTAATTTAATTTAATTTTTAGTAATCAATATTTTGAAGGAACTTAGTCACCTAGATTTTCATTAAATATTTTTAGTTATTTTGCTTAAACTACAAAATGGCAAAACATCAATCATTATTTACAGTGTATTTATAATTTATTTACCAACATAATCATACTAGAATTTTTTATTATTATATCTAGAATGAGACTTAGCTTTTACAAATCATTTTATTGTTTAAATGTGTAAAAGGAAATTATGTATGTTGATGAATGAAAAATTTATTATATTACAAAATCAATTTTAGTTTTTAAATTAAGTAATTGAAGTTAAATTAAATTATTAAATTGATTTCCCAATTTAAAATAAGTATTAAATATGTTAGGATTATGTAATTAAGTGCAAATCAAATTGAATTACATAAAAATTACAAAATTAATTAAACTACAATATTAATTATTATGCAATATTAATTAAAAATTTAAAAAATCGAGATTTAGCGGCGTATGAAAATATGTTATAGGGTAACAAATGAAAATGAAAAGACATCTCAAGACAATACAACTGCAAAATTACAAACTAATTATTTCTTGGTTAATATTCGGTTATTGTCATATATAGATTCGCAGAGTTTGACCAGAGTAATAGCGACTTTCACTAGGGGCATGCAAATTTAGCATTATTTTAAATATAGGTTTTATGAATCGCCAAAGTTTTATTTTTTTTTGGATTTTTGACAATTAAGGGTAAGCTTTATTTATTTTTAACTGAAACTTAATGTTTTTATATTATTCGATACATATTTTCATTTTATTTATGAATTTTTAGAAAAATGATAAATATTTATAAAATAAAGTTTTAGGGTTTTTTATAGTTCATGTTACCAAATTTATAAAGTATAGAGCTAAGTGAACTTTTTCATTTAGCATTTGTTCTCTTTAGTTTCTCGACAACTCATTGAGGAATAAAATTGAATATAGAAGAATGTTCGACATTAAATTTAAACACATGTTTACATAGAATTAAAGCATTTATAATTTAAAAGGTCAATAACTTTTTTGGGAGTCATAAAAATAATGTTTAATATATATTCGCTATAAATACTAATTATTAATTTGATTCATTGAGCATGGAATTGATTCCTCGACCAATTCATAACTGAACACTCAAATTAGAAATTTATGTTTCTTCGAGTCTGATAGTATTGTGATTTTTATCGAGATGAGAAATGACAATGTGAGGAATGATTTCTCGTTCAACTATTACTTGATCTAAATTAGTTATGGTCGACCTTTCTCCAGGAATAAATCGTGATTATACTTTTTCATGCGATCGGCAAACATATCTCCCAACATCTTTTTATTAAACATTCGTCAAGTATAATTCTAGAGTTTTGCTGTTGATGACATCGTATATCAATGATATTTATTCCTTTCCCGACGTTTTTAGGAGAATATAACCTATTATCCAGTCGTGTTGTGCTAATTTTTTTTACCGGAACACGTATATATAATTGTATAGGCAGGGCCGATCCTGGGTATGTGGCCGCTCTGTGCGGTCTTATGTCCCAAATTTAACGACGGGGGGTGATTTTCCGTGATAATCCTGGTGGCGACGTTTTTTAGGTCTCATAACCCAAATTTGTCGATGGGGGGTGATTTCCCCCAATTTTCGCCCGTCGCCAGGATCGGCCCTGTATATATCATAAAAAGGAAAGGAAACGAAAATCATTACGAAACCCATTTTGTGTATATATATATATATGTTTATTGCAATAATAGGGACGTTTAATAAAAATTAGTTAACAAATTATAAAATACGCATATTAGATACTCAAATAATATTGCATAAATATTTTTAACAATACATGAAATCAATACGTCAGCCAATTCTAGTTATCAGAAATCATCTTTAGTTCTGGAACGCGTTCCTGTCCAAAAAGGAAGTACCGGAACGACGTTCCGGATCGTTCCGGCTCGACAACACCACTGCTATTATCTGAATCAATTTGAACAGTTTCAATTTTTAAACCAGCTTGTTTGGTTTCATGCTGACATGAATATGTGGAAACGAGCATTAAAGAACAGAAAGTTTCACGATGGAATTTTGATGTCAAATATTATCAATGAAAGAAAGAAGTGATTTAATAGTTTTAAATGCATTTCGTGCATAAAACAATGTCGAGTTCAGTTAAAAAGTGACGTTATTTAAAAAAAAATTTAATATTTGTTATTTAAAACACATTCGTAATTTTATTTTAAATAATTCAAATTTTGTTAATTAGGTAAAAATTAAATGTTTCCTGTTCCACACTTTATATCATAAAAACACACAAAATTACCCTTGTGTTGAACTAAATATTGAATCAAAATGTGAGAAAAAAATAAATTGAAAACACAAACACCCCATATATTTAAAAAATTCATGCAAAATTTTGAAATACACCTGATTCAGTTCATTAAAAACTTCTATAATAGACGTTTTAATGAACAACCAATTACAATTATGATTAAGTTTATGAATTAGCCATTTTTAAAATCGCTGACAGGTAAATTTTTTAATAAAGTATATTTTAGGGCTTGGATTGTGATCTCGTATATTTATAAGATCATTATTCATGCTCTTAAATAATACTTTTAATCATCATTTATTATAAATTTAGTTTTAATTAATTTTTTTAGTTTTTTTTAGGAATTTATGCCAATTTATGTAAATTAATGGAATTATTTTCAAATAAACATAAGTCCGATTAATTGAAAACTAAAATTTATTAAAATAAAACTTATTATTAAAAAGTTTCTATATTCGAGAAAACTATTCCTCTGTTCCTTGGAAATTTGTTTTGGCTGCCATCTTTTTTACCTTTTGACAAATCCAAATTTTTGATAATTATTTATTTTATGAGGCTTTGGAAATTTCTGTTAATTTCCCAAATTTATAAAAAAAAAATTTTTAACTTAAGTTATCGTAAAACTTATGTTTTCCGTATTTTTTAAACTCCTCACTTGAAGGTTCTGGTTCCACTGCTCCTGGTAAATTGCAAATGAGGTAAAAAATGAATTTATTTTAATTACAAGTTAAATGTTACATTGCTATTTCTTCATCTCCTCAAAAATCTAGAGTTTCGATGGATATTTTTGAAATATCTGAAAAGTTGTAAAAATATCAAATTGATTGAATTTCATGAAAAATCATACGAAATTATTTCTTAATTTTCTCTACAACTCAAAGTCGAGTTATTGGGTATTTTTTTCAAAAATTTTCGGCTTTGATTTAAAAAAAAACTTGTCTTAAAAGTTACTAAAAATAGTTTTATAGAGTTTTTATTGAACTGAACATTTCTACATTTTGAAAGTTTGCCATCATTATTTACTATGTATTATGTTTTTACGTTAAAAATTTTTTCTTCTAATTCCTTCCTTCCTATAATATACGTTTTTATTCAGTTGAACAAATTACATGCAGACACGGGTGAGTATGTATGTCCCTATATTATAACTTTATTGATTTTTCATTTTATTATAGGAGTTTTTAATGAACTGAATCAGGTGTATTGCATTGAATAAATTCAATACAAAATAAATAAATAATTTATGATTCATCTAGGTGATTTGTATACCAACTTATATTATAAAAAAGTTTATTTCATGCAAACATGAGACTTACAACATTGTTTTAACTATGTTTATATTTAGAAAGCGTTGAGGCAGTTCGACGAGATCAAGCCGATTTGGAAAAAGATATGTTAACTTGTCGTCAAAGAACAGAATTTATGCGGCAATTTAGAGATGGAAACAAAATAGTAAATTTTAAAATGCACTTAAAAAAGTCACATCCAGCTACTTTTAGATAATGGAAGAGTCAATGAAAAGAAAGAAAGAAGAATTGATGAGAGAAAAATTGATAGAAAAACAGCTTTTACAATACAATCCAATAAACTGGAGTGCAACATTGAAATGAAATTTATTACATCTAAAATATAAATGTTCTTTCTGTCAATAAACTAGAATTTCTATGACATCGGCTCCCAAATTTAACGGTGCTGTGACTCTTTGATAGTATTTGCCAAGTTGTGGCGACTCCAACGACCAACTTAATCGGGTTGACTCTACTTCAATGAAGTTTTGTAGTAGTCACAGTATTATCATAGCTTAAAATCAATATAGTAACTCAAGAACTGCAAAAACTGTCTAGCGACTTTAGACTCTCTGAGATCTTATAATATACTTAAAATTTAACAGATGGATTGATCTCTACTTTTTTTCCTAACATGACCCAGAATTCGGGTTTCCAGACGCTGGCGATGTCGAATTCTCTTGTGTTTTCCGGGTTTATATCGTTTCTCGATTGGTTGTGACTGTAACCAAAAGAATGGTGTTATGCGCTTATCATCTCGATCTGGTGGGAACATCTTCAAATCTGTACGCTCACTGTCGTGGTGTAGGGTGTTGAGAAATCCGTTGTCCAGGTGCATTTGGTGATAGACCGCATATGTCTTCCTGATTTGCATCTTGAGCTCTCAAATCTCTATTTAATGTTAAGGGTATTTTTCTTTTCATTCTCCATTTTTATTTGATCTTATCAGAACCAGGTGGCCTCCATGACCCGGCGCTTGATCGTCAGCCTTTCCACAAGCATTCATTGGTCTTATTTTTTCTGGAGAAAGTAGTTTATGTCAGCACGAAACTTGTCGTTTACTGAAATTGTGAATTAATTATTAACATACTCAACTGATATTATTTGACAAATGGTAATAATGTTTATACTACATAGTAGACTCTACTAAGTAGAGAGATATGGGCCTGCTAACTCTGAACCCCTGAAAACAACCTAGTTCGAATTGAAGTGTTATGGAGGTCAAGAATATATATATATATATTATTTTAATCACTGTACTTTTTCCTAGGGAGCTATTCAAAATTAAGTAGGTATGGCCACATCCTTCTACGTTATTGAAAATTTAACCAGATTTCGATCAAAATTTTGAAGATTCCACTAATTTTTTAAAAACAGCAAAATTTTCACGAAAAATTTATGTAGGTCAATCTATTTTGGTTGAATTTTGCGATAAATTGCAAGGATATTTTATTGTTTACAGTCAAAGAGATGAAACCGGGTCTGGATTCACTTCGCTGCTCATGGTCCATGAGTCATGGAATATTTGTCTATTGACTATGTGAAACTGCAGCAATGTGAAATGACAGTGCTTCCTAACCCGACATTATATGTTTCTTTCGTCAAATCATATAACTGCATACTAAACACTGAAGAATCAACGGACTCTGCAAATATTACAAATGCCTTCAGCAATGAGGCTATACTTAAAATTTGGACTTACCTGATAAATAAAACTAGTCCCATATTTAATAACATCAACCGGGTTCTGCCACATTTACTCAGTGACATTACAGTCTCTGAGATTCGAAAACTTCGTAAATTCCTGACAATTAGGCACTAATCACATTCTGTATCCAAGAATTCATTTTGTTACATCCAGTCATTCTCTTTTAATATCCAATGAACGATGTAAGCATGAACTTATGAATGTAAACTCTTTAACTCGAGGATTTTTTCGTCCATCTCATCAACTGATAAGTTGTGAGTCTCCAAAAACTACGTATACCAGTTTTGTTTTGCAATATTGCAGAGATTTTAATCCACAAGAGGGAAATATTTCACTAGTAAAGATTAAGAAGCATAAAAATATCCAATTTTTCGATTGGTGTTCTACGGGATTTAAAATAGGCATCAACTGTCAGTCACCCTCGTATGTTAAATGTACCAAAATGGCTACTTTCAATGGCTATTTTCAAAAACTTGCAAATGTTAACACAATCAAACAACCGTTATTGGATATGCTATCAAGATTTTATACTTTATTTTACAAAACGTTCTTTCGTTCATTGGTTTTATGGAGAAGGCATTGTAGAAGGAGAAATTATTGAAACGAGAAATGAGATATCCACTATAATAATTGATTATGATGAAGTGTCTCATATTCCTGAAGCTGAAAAAGTAGAAAAGCCAAAAAACAGATGCAGCAAAAATAGACAAAAACCTGAAACCTCGCAAAACCGCTAAATAGGCTGATCAGCCAAACAAAGATTTAACTGATGTGGGATGCGCAGTCAATGTCTGATTACCAATAAAACTGTTGGGCTATAAGCCATAATTTAAACAAAAATGAGAAAATTGTGTTAATTAAAACAAAATAATTAATGAGGTTTGGAAATTATCAATATGGCTGCTGTAACATAAGCACGTAACGCAAGCAGAAATTAAAAATATAATAAAAACATTAAATAAAACAAAATAAAAAATAACATAATTAAGTAAAACAAATAATTAATAAATTCCGCATGCAATATACATGGAAAAATAAAGTAAAAATATAAAACCGCCAAAACCTTGCAAAAGAAGGTTTAGAAAATACACAGGCGGAAGCGGCGACCAAAAATTTAAATATCAGAGGGTAAAAAGAGAAACAATCAAAAAGAATGGTTAAACGATAAAAAATAAAAATTTACAAAATATTGAGAAAATAATATCAAAAAATAGAGAAAAATAAGGAGAAAAATAAAATATTTAAAATAAAATTAAAGCAATAAAACCCCCCGAAAAATAGCCGAAAAAGGCTCAAACTACTCTGATTGGTCGCACCCAGGTATGAAATGACTATATATACAGCAGTCATTTTCATAATTTTTAGAAAATTTTGTAGACACAAAAGTTTTAGACTGTTAGACATTTTGTTGACACAAAATTTTAGACATTGACAATTGTTTAGTCAATGTTTATGCCGATGTATGACAATTTTTCAAATTAGGATGCTTGACTGACAAACTTGTCGATCGTAAGTATTGTTTTTTGTAGAAATATATTTTTCTAAGTTAATGTTTTGTTTAATTTAATTTATTCTGGATGGCCGCAATGTCTTTTGGCATCGCTCGGCAGGTTCCCCCTAACTTATTTATATTCATTTTATATACATGTCAATTGTGGAGAATGGCAGGGCAGCATTCAATTCCGGCCGTTAAATTGGCAGGACGTTGACGTGTTGCTTTGTCACAATCCACCCTTCGGTGTCTGCTTAGTCTGGTCAGGCCTTGTTGCACTGATCACGGGGTAGGACACCGTCGTAATTCACCGTGGCGGCCATTTTCAATGTTGGTCGGAGCGGTAAGAGGGTAAACTGCGGGAAGATCGCCATAATTAAGGGGTTAACATTTGTGTAAATGTTTAAGTAGGAAAATTGAATTTTAATTTAACTCCTGCCGATTATTATATTATCAAGGGTACGACTAGTGATAGAAATTTAGGTCAACGAAAGTATAAAGTAGGGTTAAATCACGTACATTGTTTGATAATCATCGTGGTAGAAAATTAAAATAAAATGATACATTTTGGTATAGATCTGTGAGATGATAATATAGAGATTTACGAATGGTGGTAACTGTGGCGACCATAGGAAAGCAAATATGAGTTGTTTGACTAAAATAATGACCTTATAATAATGCATTCATTTCAATTTACCATTGGCTAACGTTTGTATGAAACAAGGAATTTTCCATAAAAAAGGGGCGGAACGCTGCCCAAATTTTTGAAAAATATTTTAATAAATAAACAGTAAGGATGACAAATTGATATAGGAATTGTAGAAATAGATGAGTATGGACAAGTGTATAGATAGAAAGAGACGTAAGACCTTCCATCGGTAGTCAGGAACCCGAAAGTGAAAATATCATGAGGAGTAGTTCTAGAAATGGAGCTCACCTGCTCATGAATTTTCAGCTGCTATATACAGTACCAACATGAGCTTGCTCATGGGTATATAGTGGTAGGATTAAAATTGTGGGGCGTCTGGGTGAGACAGCATAGACCCTAAGAAAAGGAGGTATTTTGATAGAGGGAAATAGGTTTGAATAAGCTTTGCACAGATTTAAACAAATTAATTACCCCCAGTAAACCAGCAAAACATTCACCATAATCGCAAAGATTCAAAAAGGAAAAATATCAGGTTCGAACACTTTATTATTATGCACCGTTAAATTGCATAATAAAC
Source organism: Schmidtea mediterranea (assembly GCA_022537955.1). Taxonomy (NCBI): domain Eukaryota; kingdom Metazoa; phylum Platyhelminthes; order Tricladida; family Dugesiidae; genus Schmidtea; species Schmidtea mediterranea. Next base: position 77,265,656 of record CM039680.1, read on the forward strand.
ATAAACATAAAAATAAATAACAAAATACATAACATAATAATTCACCAGTCATAGCCTCTACTTTAACAACTAAAACTTAAGACAATAAATTCACTAACGGGAGAGTTATTTGACTAAACAAATCTCATAACAAGAACTTCTTGTAACTAAGCTCAATTGTTTATATCTATGAGAGTTTACGAAAGGATCAAACCAAAAACTCAGCGACAACAATTACACGGGTCCTTCACCGTATCTGGATCCCCAAAATGTTGGTTTATCATTTTCAAGTCAAGGTTGTCGACATCAAAACACTTTTCACAACTTGAAAAATTCCATAACCTACTTTCTGCTGTTCTGTCTGATAAATTCCAAAGGTTCTCCTAAAATATAATTAACATAATTGAAATGAAAGATCCATACAATAAATTAAAAACAAAGATCTTAGAATACTATGAAATCCAAACGAAAGAAGCCTTCAGTAGATGTATCCGCTCTCAGAGTCTGGATACACAAAATCCCTTAGAATTCTTAAAGAACTATCACACAAGTTCAAAATATTTTCTTCGGGTCAAAAAACAAAACGGTCAAAAACGCTCTTTATGGACTAGCTTCCTAAAACAGTGCAGGATCTACTTATAGGATCACAAGCAGGCCTTGAAAGAGGTCCTCCGAAATCTGAGGGCTTCAAAATATAGCTTGCAACACTATTAGAAACTATCAAAAAGGATCAAACAATTAATATCGCGTTTTTATGTAGTCTCTACATTTTTTATGGTAACTAAAAAAAGTTAACTGTAGTAAAATCGAATAAACTATGGTTGGCGTCGTGATAAACAATGTTCCAGGATAGCGTAAATGGTCTGGTAACACTCAACATAAATTGGGATATTGCAATAACTTTAGATTAATTCGAATCTATAAGTTCTTTTGCGTCGCTTAAGGCTCGAAAAGTACTTTTTTAAATTTCATTATTAAATTTCATTTTTATTTTTTCATATTTTGAATTAAATTTTTTATTCAACAAAATGATACAATTTTTATTTTTCACTGTATGGGACCACATTTATTACCAGAGCTGGGCCTCTAAGTGCCTTTTACAGACCCTGATCAAAGTATATGACTTAAAAAGCCTAGTTACCCAAATTACTTGGTTCCTATCACCAACGACTGCCAATTCAACTCCAAACGTTGATTACGAAGTTCATATGAACAAATGCTTGTCAGAAATTGAAGTTTTAACCAAAAATATAGCGGTAATCGAATCCTCTCTTGCGGTCTCTCAACCGGTACCCAACATCCTCAACATTAAGAAAGAAGACAGCATGATCTGTTATAACCATAAAACGTTTAATCTAAAAGTAATGATGTGATTTATCGGTAGCAAGTGGGAGAATAAACGATCCGATATCATGATTTTAGACCTTTGAATATACCACACAAAGGTCAGGAACAGCACATTAAAATAATGGAAAGGATCACTGGTCAATTTTAAAAATAAAGTTTGTAAAATTTAATTAAAAATGAGTTTAAAAAATTATAACGTTAATTGTGAAAATTATCGAATTTAATTTTTCATGTAATTGATAGAATTTTTATGTTTGTTTATTCTCATCAATGATTTTGGAGATTTTCTGGTGAATTGTGAATGTTGGTCTTCGATAAATTAAAATTTAGAACTTATTATTGCCATATTGCTGTTTTCTATTATCGATAAAATTTTGATATTTCTCAATTGAGAAATATCCACTGAGATTATGGCTAATGACCAAGGAAACCTCACAACTTCCAATTATGTTACATTTACAGATACAAAATCAAAAAATCTGGACACTAAGAACCCCAACGATAAGGATTTCGATTCCAAGACACTGGACGGAATCAATAAAAATAAAATGATCGTGTAAGAAATTATCCAATGCAAGTACCAAAGCAAAAGCTCAAAACCCTAAACATACCTTCAGTTCTTACAACTAGAACTGATAGCAATTACCTACAATGGAACACTTTCTCGATAACAGCATACAGTTATGTATACATATAAAACATCATTTGTAAAAAAATATGTTTTGATAAATACTTTTATTGAAAAATAATAAAAATTTAATTTTCAATTAACACAAAATTAATTTCAGTTCAATTAGCAGCACATTTTTGTTGCACAGCATTCGTTTTCTAAATTTTTTAATTAAATTAAAAATTATTTATTTTGATAAAATTTATTTACTTTCGGTTTTGCAGTCGTCTGTTTCCAGACAAATTTTAATACAGCAACAATCATCAGATGAACAGCAAACTGAAAATATAATCACTTATAAAATCATAAAAATATCATTATTTAATTTTTTTATTATTAAAACTAATAATAATAATATTATTATTAAACAGTGATTCCTTGGTAGTAGCATAAGTTAAATATATCAGACAAGTAAATAATAAACTTAGCCCTTGCTGCAAAGTATATATTAAATTAATTAAAAAATTATTTTAATTATTTATTTTAATTAATTATTTATGGAGTTTGCTTTTTTAATTTAAAATGAATAAAATTAATTAGAAAAGGGGATATAACACAAAAATTAATACCTTTTTAAGGTTCATAAGTATTTATACAAATAAATTGTTTAAATTTTTCCAAAGATCGAACAAAGACAAAATTAAAATAAAATTGCAATTTCATTTCAATGAAATTTTATTTTAACTATTTTAATTCGAATAAATGTTATTTTGAACAACTGACTTTATATTTAATTGATAAATTATTATTAAAATATTAAGTTAAATTGTTTTCTGGCAACGCCATTTTTTCTGCACCATTACATAGCATTTTATAAAATACATAATTTAGCGATCACTATGATAATATTCAACTAATTATTAATTTAAAATTATTTATTATAAAAGTTTTAAATTTACTGAGAAACTTTTTACTTTCGGTGTTGCTTGATTTATTCTCGGTTTTATCCTTTAAATCTTTACTATCTTTTTTCTCCAAACAAACCTTCACACAGCAACATTCCTCGAATTTGCCACATACTGAAAGTTATAAATAATTAAAATAAAATTAAAATCATTTTGCATTAAATAAATAGAATTTAAAAATAAGTTATAATAACATTTCGAACAAAGTATTTTTCATAAAATTTATATTAAATATTCATGTTATTTGTGTAATATTTAGAAAGTAATAATTAATAATAATAATAATAATAATAATAATAATAAGAAGAAGAAGAAGAAGAAGAAGAAGAGGAAGAAGAAGAAGAAGAAGAAGAAGAAGAATGATATTAATAATAATAATTATAATGTAAAAAATAATCACTTACTGTAAAACTGAATTGGTAAAAAATTATAAATAACGATAAAATTGATATTATTCTTAAATTATCCCAATAAAATATTTTTTATATTTCATATTATGTTTTAATTCAAAAATCTGAAATCAAATACTTTCTGGATTGCACAATTTAAATTTGCAAGTATTATTCTGATCTTGACAGTCTTTTCGTTCCAAGCAAACTTTAATACAACAGCATTCGTCGGATTTTCCGCATACTGAAAATCAAATGATAACGGTCAAGAATGTGTAGTTTCTCGTTAGCAGAATAATAATAATAATAATAATAATAATAATAATAATAATAATAATAATAATAATAATAATAATAACAATAATAATAATAATAATAATAATAATAATAATAATAATAATAATAATAATAATAATAATAATAATAATAATAATAATAATAGTAAATATGATCAAAACCAAAGTTTCGATGCAATTTAAATTAAATTTCTTTTAGTAAGATATAATTCAAATTATTTTTTTTAAAAAATTTACTTTCGCATTTGCAAAATTTTAGTTGATATATTTTGTCTTCTTCGTCTTTACAATCGTTTTTATCTAGACAAACTTTAATACTACAGCATTCTTCAAACTTGCCGCTGTCTAAAAATATGTATAATTAAAAATAATAAGTATCTTTAATATTTTAATGATATTATTAATGATATTGTTAATGATAATTTTTAGTGATTATTATTAAAATATTTTTAATTTCTTTAATCGCCGCATTAAATTAGTTATAAAAATCGGAATTCCAAAAAAATTTAACGGATAAAACAAATTTAATGATATTTAGATTGAAATAAATTAATCTAAATTAGCCAATCAATGGAAAATAAATGTAAAATATTTTATTGATATTATAATAATTTCAGGAATATTATATCACAAAATTATTTACTTTCTTTTTTGCAAACGGTAATACAGCAGCATTCGTCAGATTTGCCACAAACTAAAATAATAATTAAGAAAAATAATGTTAGTTTTTTAAAATTTATAATTTATAAAAGTATTATACTTTAGTTATATGTAATTGCTTTTTGATATCTTTAAATTATAACTGTTAGCCTTGACTACTTTTGGATAAACTTTAAAATAGGTAAGCCGTTTCCGCATTGTTAATTATATAAAAATATTTCAAACAAAATTATGTTGATTATAACATAATATTAATTAAAACATAATTTCCAATAAAATAGTCATGAAATTCTTTTTGATTAAAAAAATTTATGTTAAAATAATGACTTACTTTCAGGATTGCAAAGCTTTAATTCACAGTGATTTTGTCCATCTTCTTTGTCTGGGCAAACTTTGATACCAAAACATTTATCAGATTTTCCACATACTAAAATCAATTAATAAATAATTATATCAGACAAATTATGTAACAACTTTAATAAAAAAAATAATAATAATAATAATAATTTATAAATAAAAATAAATCAGAGGTGAAAACCAAATAAAGTCCATATAAAATAATAATAATATTATTATTATTTCCATAATATTTTCTACAAAATCTGATTCATAGTCAAATTTTGTAGAAAATATAATGTCACTTATAAAGAAATCAGAGGTGAAAAACAAAAAGTCATTATATTATTATTATTAGACCAATTGTAATAAATATATAATTTCATAACTCTAGTAATAATATTAAAAATTTTAATTTATAAAGTTTAATCAGTTTCTCAATTTCAAAATTATTTTTGTATTTAAAATTAATTTACTTGCGGTTTTACAAAATTTCAACTGGCATTTTTCTTTTCGATCATTTCTGTCCAAACAAACTCGAATACCACAGCATTCATCAGATTTTGCACATCTTAAAATCAAAAAAAGTAGAATTAATAACATTAAAAATAAATATAATAATATTATTTTTATAGTTATTTTAAAATTTTATTATTATTATTTTAATTATTATCAAATGGTGATTTATTTGTAGCAGCATAAATTTAAATACTCTAAAGAAAATATTTTGCAGCAAGGTCTTGTTTGATATTATTAATATAAAATGATTAAATTGACAGTAGCATAAATTACAAGTTAAACAAATAAATTTTAAATATTTTTGATAGTGAATGTTCTTATCATAATTATAAGAAAATAAAAATATTTACCCTTTTTCATCAAAAGACATTTTCGAAAAATTTGCGCAAACACTTTGCTCATCCTTGCAATCACCAGAAGTTTCGCCATCTTTGCAACATTTACGGTCCGAAGAAACGCAGCACGATTTGTCTAGATGTAGAAATTAACATTCACTTATAAGTTATGTAATTAAATACCTTTTCCGTCCATTATGCAATGATAAATTTCAATGGAATGTCAGTAATGTTTTTATACCGGTTCAATGTGAAACATGTGAAACATGTGAAATTTATTTAATCAATTGAACATTTTCACATATTTCACATTGGAATAATTTTTCACGTGTTTGCCATTGATTAACTGTTTTAATCATTATAAAATTCAACTAATTTTTTCACATATTTCACATTGAAATCATTAAGTGATATCAGCTATTTTGACGGTAAATTTCATTTTGCATGTTTTGTTGAATAAAATAATGCTCATTTATTTTTCAGTAATATATCTGTGAGAAATTGAAAAAAACTAATACTGTAAGCTCCAGGCAGTCATATATAAAAGGCAACCAATTGCAAAGTCATTAAAGTGTGATAAATATGTCTATATGCATTATCTGTACACATCGCAATTATTATGTCTAAATAATAATAATAAAAAATTGATGAGCGAAAATAAAGATGATTTTAATTTTGTTTAGAGTCGGTTCTTCTCATCTTGAAATCAAAGTACTGTTGGACAATAACAAAGATAATTTTTATTTTGTTTATCCAGCACGATAACTAAAACTCAATTTTATAAAAAGATAATTCACAAAAAACAAGGAAAGATCATTCAAAATCATTTAAAAGTAAGACCAAAAAGTAATTGTGGAGAAATAAAACAACAATAAATTAAATATAAACACGAAACATACAAATTAAAACAAAAATTATCAAATTTAACGAAAACATTAAAAATCAAGTGGAAAATAAGATTATTAAAAATAGAATTTAATTTAATTAGTAAATAAAAAGAAACAAATAATAAGAACTAAAAAAATTGAAGAAAAATATAATTTTAACCCTTTCAGTCAAAATGAATTTCTTTAGTTAAAACAACTTAATTTTTTGATGTGCCAATAAATGGATAACAAAGAACTAAAAAAATAATTATTTATTTATTTTTTGAAGTGTGGGAGACTTTTAGGGGCTCGGGACATATTTGTAACAATATGTTCGAAATTTTGGAATTTTATAATGCAGAATTCCCTCTGGGCTTCTGTAAACATTTTCTAGTACATATATGACACATTCATTTAAATTTTGACCCATTATATGAAAGGGTTAATTAAATATTCGAAAACTTTGTTTTATCGCATCAAAATACACACATGATAATTGCGGTATATAATGCGATGGTGGATGAACAAAAGTCAGAACAATGTAAATTTTAAAATTTCACAAGTACTGTTGAAGTATTTACACTCTAAACATTTTTTATGAACACCTTTAATTTTTAATATTCATACATCTTCAATTCATAAAGAAGATAGGTAGAGGCATCTGTATGCAGTTTTTAAAAAATTATGATCATAGATGTTTTGGGATATGAAATGTGTGTCGGTGTCTGTTTAGGAAAAACATCAATAAAGGACAAAGTTTAAAGGGAAATCACAAATATTTCGAGTAACTTAACAAATTGAGTTAGTAGTAAATAGTGTGCCACCTGGCCCACATTTTGGTACCCATCTTATACTACTTATTAGATTATAAAGATTAATGTTATGTGTTTAATTTCTTGACTTATTTTTTATTTAATTGTTTATTATTATTTTAATAATTTAGTTTTATTATTATTAATTTTTTTTATTTTATTCATATATTTATTTAATTAATTAATTTTTATTATTATTATTTTTTATTTTAATGATTTATTTATTTTAATTAATTCATTTTTAATTTTTATTTAATATTATTTATTTATTAGTATTTATTATTATTATTTTTTGTTTATTGTCATTATTATTATTATTATTTTACACATAGTTTATATATAAAATTTTTTATTACGAATATACCAATAAGTAATTAACATCAGAAACCAATATACATTTATTAAACAGATACAACAATGCTAATCACGAATATGTCAATGAAAAGATTGATACATATGAACAATTTGATGATCCGTTAGATTGGTAGGTTGATAATCGATTTGAAGAGCAAACCATGCATAGTTTGAAAAGTATTCTGTAAACTGATTGATATTCTCTATCATATAATGACCATATGCCAGACTTTCATTCTTTCCAACCCATACCCTTTTATCGTCATTATTTGTAAATGCGACTTTAGTTGTTTTGAAACTATACAACTGATTGTTGCTGGTACTTGAATGAGTCATCCAATGACCTTGAATGAGTCATGGTATTTGTTTAAATGACCTTGAAAAAATATGATGAGTCATCCAATGACCTTGAATGAGTCATGTTCTTTGTTTAAATGACCTTCAAAAAATATGATGAGTCATCCAATGACCTTGAATGAGTCATGGTCTTTGTTTAAATGACCTTGAAAAAATATGATGGGTCATCCAATGTGTCACATCTAGCACATGTCACATCCAGCACAGTACTCCCTCCCCCCTCCCCCACTGAGAGAAAAATTTTCTAAGTCCAAAAGTCCAAAAAAATTTTAAGACAAAGACCATGACTCATACAAGGTCATTGGATGACTCATCAAATTTTATAACAAATATTTTTAATTTTATTTAATATACTTTAATTGTTTGTTTTAATCAAGTCAATTATTTTATTATTTTGTTTTTAAATTATATTATTATTAAATTTAAGTTGTTTGTTTTAAT